>CAWUFW010025960.1:0-38441 GCA_963921515.1 Calotriton arnoldi | reverse complement strand
CTCCCTGTCCCCTGGCTCCACCTTCCGTGCGGTCCGTTCCGGATGGGGTTTCTCCCGTCTTGTGCTTGCGACGGCAACATTCCTTCCTGGAGAGAGAGCCCGGTGTTAACAAGGGCCCGAGGGCTGTCAACAACAAGGCGGGCCTGCTAGACAATGATGAATATGGGCTGGTGGCTGGCTGCTGTGTGTGTGTGCCCTGCTCCGGTGCCAGGAGCCGCCCGAGCTCTTGACTGGAAGGGCAAAGCAGGCAGCTGCACGCTTCCTGGCACTCAGGGATGACGGTATACCCTGCCCATTCTGCGCCCAGCTGCTTCTGAAAAGGCTCTGCGTGGTGATCACGTTTTAAGCTTACATTTCTTCAGTCAATAAAGGGCATCGTCGCCCCCTCCTGCTGCTACGGCACAATGGGGCCGATTCACAAAGAAGTCTGGAGTACATAAAGACTGAGACGCTCGCTAAATCCAGCCGTGAGGGCAACGGCTTGTGCCTGCAGAAACTACAACCCCCAGGTGGCAGCGGGGCCGACGCGACGCGATTCCCGCGCCCGGAGGCGCGTTAAGAGGTCCGGTGGGCTCCCGCTGCGCGGGACGCTCGCTAAATCCAGCCATGAGGGCAACGGCTTGTGCCTGCAGAAACTACAACCCCCAGGTGGCAGCGGGGCCAACGCGACGCGATTCCAGCGCCCGGAGGCGCGTTAAGAGGTCCGGTGGGCTCCCGCTGCACGGGACGTGCGCGGGCGTGCCCGGGCCAAGGGCGGGCCCGTCTGCGCCCATCAGAGCCCAGAGGAGGCCGGGCTAGGCACACCCACCAACGTTTTGAGAAAAGGCGCAAGGAACCTCAACACAAAGGTACGCTTTTGGGACAATGGGCAAAAGAAGAGAAACCTGTGCACCGCCGGGGGGAGGAATTGCGGGGACCTTAGACGCCTTTCTCTTAAGGGCCGATTCGGTCCTAACTAAAGAAATTCAGATAGCTGAAAAACGTCTCTCACTTGACACCTTTGCTATCCAGAAACGGTCCTCGCTAGGAGGTATAAGTATGGTCAAATCACCTGTGTCCTCCTTGTTGGAACACCAGCCTGCTGTTCCTCCAAGCATGGCGGAGGGCAGAGAAGGGGGCTTAATCAATCCCAAGCCTGTACTGAGTGGCCATGATGCTATAATTTTAGAGGAAACAACAGGCACTGCTCTGAGGGGGTGCGATGCACTACCATCTTCATCATCGAAAACACCCCCTATGCCGTCAGCCGGCTTTGTGCAAATCCCTGAAACTTTGATAACCTCCCCCGCCAGTAGATTGTAATCTAGAGGGTAGCGAGATTTCAACAAGATCCAAAACAACTCGGAGAGATGGTGTGTCAAGGCCGCCTATTGCAATTATTAACGAGCCACCTGCAAAACGAAGCCGGGGAGGCACCTCACTAAAGTATAAAGCCAGGCCTAAGCAACCAGCTGCAAATCAAGGACTTCGGGACCAACAGCGACAGAAAATGATCAAGGCCCGTATACTGCAAGCAAGTCCACTGGTAACTCCTGTATCACAGTTGGCCCTGATAGTGACTCCGATCATTGGAAAAGACTTAAGACTTTGGTCACCGTTTTGCTTAATCCTCTCTTAAGTAAACTAACAACAATTGAGGAGCGATTGTCCCTGATAGAAAGGCCAGGGTCATGTCAATGTAATTGTAAATGCAAAAACCTAAATCCCAGTTCTGTAGTAGTTTCAGAGGGTTCCGAACCAGCGGGAATTAGAGGGCCCCAGGTAGGGATACAAAATGTAGAGGGTCCAAAGTTACCAGGGAACACATCAGTTCTATTGCCAACCCAGGGAAATAAGGGAGGTAACAAGTTTAATAATAGAAATCATAAACTTAACCCCGGGAAAGAGCCCCCAGTAATTGCTGCAGCAGGTACGGCTATTGATTTCGGCCAACCACCAAAGGTGTTGGGAACAGTCGGGAGTCCCACAGCAAGGTGTGGGCCGACGGCAGTCCAACATCGAGTGCCGGTCAATGTATCTACCGGAGGCTTCTTCCCCACTTACATTGATTCTGGGAAATGTCCCACCTTTGAGGGAGGGGCAGTTGGAGTCTACCACACAACTTATGAACAAATCTTTGCACTGGTTAACACATCAAGCAAACATAAGAGGGATTTGTGGGATCCGGGGGTACACATTGAGTAACCAAATCATAATGGCTAGAAGAGTGGAATGGTTGGGACCAACTCATAAAACCTTGAGGGGAGATTGTGTGATTTAAAATCTTAATAATCAGGCAACGCCACATTTTCTCATAGACCAATTGTGTTGGAACCCACGTGATAACTCTGTTATTAGAGCACTGCCGTATGCGTTCTTTTTTAAGCCACAACACAGCCAGGGCAGTGGAACTGGTGGATTTGGTGGGCTCATGGGGAGGAAGGGACTTAAACCCAGTGTTCAAGACAACTTAGGTGGTATGGTAGTAAGCACTGAGAATAGATTTGCCCCCCTCAGTGGGTTGGATTGTTGTGACTGACTAATGTCAGACTTACACCCCAGTACTGGAAATAAAAAAGGGTTAGCAGGGTATACAACCACCCAGCCAGACAAGGGGTGTATGATCGATCAACCATGCAACCAATCTAGTAGTTTGGAATTGTCGGTACCATTGCGGGGGACTTTAATACCACTTTCGAACCCCTTGGTAGAGAGGATTCGAAACTGACAGAAGAAGAGGATGCACTATGGAGTGTCCCCTGCCTAGAGATTCCCCCTATCAAGAGATGGACTGAGGCTGCCCTCCAACTTAAGGCATTGTGTATGGAGG
This sequence comes from Calotriton arnoldi, assembly GCA_963921515.1. Lineage (NCBI taxonomy): Eukaryota > Metazoa > Chordata > Amphibia > Caudata > Salamandridae > Calotriton > Calotriton arnoldi. The sequence continues at coordinate 35,632 of CAWUFW010025960.1, read as the reverse complement.
GGGGGCTTAGAGCAGTCAATGGTCACTCACCCTCCGATAAGCATGGAGCCAAAACCTTTAATAATGGGATGAGCGCAAGTCGGATCGATTACATACTTTTAAATTTAGATTACTGGTCCGATTTTTGTGACATGGTGGTCATGGAGCGAGTGGAAAGTGATCATAATCCTCTTTCTTTAAAAATGGAAATTAAGGGTACTCTACAGCCATTTAATCCACCTTTGCTTCCCTCCACTAGTGAAGTTCAGCTTTGCAGTAGTATGAGGAGGGTAAAATGGGACACTGTAGTATCCAGCGAAACAACACTCACTGACTTAAGGACTAACCCTGAGCAAAGCACTACGCTACGCTCGCGTAGTTTGCGAAGTTTGCGCTACTTCGCACAACGCGAATTGCACGTAGCACAGTGCAAACACGCATAGCGTAGCGTAGTGCAGGGGTCATTTTTTGCTTGCTCGAGGTCCTCAACGTCAAGTTGGCGACCGCGAGCAAGCAAAATGACATCCCGGCGAGACTTTTCCTCGTTCGCGATCAGCAACATCAAGTTGCCGATCGCGAGCGTGGAAAATAAACCTCCCGGCGAGATTCTCAACGCGGGAGGTCAGGTTTCTCATTGCGAGTGGTCGCGTATGCTCGCAACCGCTCGCGATGAGAAACTACCAGTCCGCGTTGAGAAAGCTGCCGCTCGAGTAAAAATCTACTCGAGCGGCAGTAAAAGACAGCTCGCACTGTGCAAGATGCCGTTTTCAATGATTGCACAGTGCGGACAAGCATCCGGCACTGTGCAATCATCGCGAACAGCGCACTATGCAGTTCGCGTAGTGCTACGCGTAGTTCGCGTAGTGCGAACTGCACTTTGCGTAGCTTCGCGTAGCGCTACTTCGCAAACTACGCCCAGGGTTATTAAGGACAGCAGTCTCCGAGACCCTGGCAGAGCTATGTGAAATCACATTGCAGTCTGAAATAAATGATAGAATAACAAAGCTGCACGAGGGTCTGTTTAGCAAAATAAGCACTTTCTTTTTAAAACCAGCTAGTAGTTCAATTAAGCGAAAAAGCAAAGACACTAGTTGGTACAATAAGGACTGTAGGGCAGCCTACAAATCATTGGCTGCTGCCATTAAGACAAATGACTACACTGCAGTCAAGCGTACTCGGCATGAATGTAAATTTGTGCTAAATAAAGCAAAAAAGGACTGGGACGAACAGAGGTGGGCAGATCTCTACCAGGCAAGCAAGGATAGTAACTCCCAGTCTTTCTGGCATCAGGTAAAATGGGGGGAGGGGGGCAAGCTCCCATGCCCAATAATCATGTAGGTCCAGAGAAGTAGGTTTCCCACTTTGCAACGCAATTTGCCTTGGAGACAGGGGGCGAAACCGAGGATGTCCATACCACCACGTTTTCTGGTACAGCCCTGGTATTCGATATTAGGGAAGTCGAAATAGCTCTGAGTTTAGTTGCTAACGGCAGAGCACCAGGTCCCGATGGCGTACCGGCCGATCTGTTTAAGAAAGACAAAGTAATCTGGCAACAATACATACTCCTGTTAGTGAATGCTATAGCGAGTGGGGCAGCCATCCCAGTCTCATGGAAGGGGGCAGAGATTCTGCCAATATTCAAAAAAGGAGACCGTTCGTGCCCAGGCAATTATAGACCTATCAGTCTTATAGATGCCATTCACAAAATTATGGGCAGGATGGTACTTAATAGGATCCGTGAGTGGATTGATGACAAAAATATATTAACTCCATTACAGGCAGGATTTCGCACAAATGTTAGTACAATAGACCAGGTATTTCGGTTTGTTCTGATCTATTGGCGGGTTGTTGTGCTGGCTGGCGGTACAATCTATGCAGCCTTTGTGGATTTGAAATCCGCCTTTGATCTGGTTTCGCGGAGTAAACTTTGGAGGGTTTGTAAAGACCTAGGTATGCCTGCAGAAGTGCTATTTGTTGTTGAGCAATTACATATAGGAAATTTCGCCCAAGTACGCTGGAGCACCCAGTGTAACAAAACTGACCCATTCCCTGTATCTAAAGGGGTGCGTCAAGGGTGTGTCCTGGCCCCGACCCTATTTTCATTATTTATTAATGGGGTTGTAGACTATTTCTCTGCATATCCCACAGATGCACCTTCTCTCGCAGGTGTTAAAATTCCAATACTTATGTTTGCAGATGATACTCTGATCATCTCTAAGACCCAGAGTGGTTTGCAGAGGGCTCTATTAAGATTTGAGGAGTTTTGTAAAGATCGTGGGTTGGTGATAAATGCTGATAAAACCAAGTTTATGGTCCTGCACAAGCACAGAGCAATTAAGGGCAGGGTGTTTCTTAATGGTGAATTATTGGAGCAGACTGATGTTTTTAGTTATCTGGGGATCACGCTGGGGAATAGACTTAACTGGAACCCCCAGATAAACACCTTGGCCCTTAAGCATAGTCATCTAGCTGGTGCTTTGCTGAAGGAATTTAAGACCTCACATACCCAACCCATATACCCTCTACTTAAGATATATAACACCAAAGTATTAGCTTCTGTTACTTACGGTGCAGAACTCTGGGGTTTTAGCGATATGAAGCCATTAGTCCTAGCTCAAACTAAATTCGTGAGAAGTGTCATTGGCCTGCCTCAGAGCACTCCATTAAAACCAGTCTTTTACGACCTAGGCTGCAGCAGACTGGAAGAGGTTGCTAGGTTCCGTCCAATAGCGTACTGGCGGAGACTATGGACCACACCAGAGTTGCATCAGTATGCAACAGCTCTTAAAGATGTTTTGGTCTTAGACACCTCAAGTAAGATCAAGTGGCTGCTAAACATAAAAAATACATTGGTTAGCATGGGTCTGCGACACTTGTGGGATGAGCCAGAGAGCCAGCAATTCCCCCCAAAGAAAGAGATGAAAAGATTATACTGGTCTATGATGGCAAGAAATAATATTACTACCTCAGAGCCCTCATCACTGACGGGTACATTGTTGGAATTTAAGTACTGTCCCAAATACGAGCAATATTGGGATGCCATCACTAAACCCAGGGACAGACGTCTATACTTTCAATTCTGGGTAGGCACATTACCCCTAAATGCATTTACATGTAAGTGGCATAGGGACAATGAGAGCATGTGCAAGTTGTGTCTGGAACACGAGGAAACCTACTCTCATATTCTATTTGTTTCTCCGGCATACCATGCTCCATGTAAAAAATGGTTGCACCCTTTATGTAAGAACATGGGTGTGAGGAGTAGTGCTATTGCCTTAAGAATACTGTTGACCGACACTGGTATCCCATGTGTAATAGCGATTGCAAAGTTTTTAAGTTGGACATGGTCAATTTGGGAAAGCAAAATGGCAGAAATTGGCATGACCACTACAGCATACCCAAACCAGTGTTTGTAAAGGATTAAATGATGCATTAATGGGTACGTGGGTATTGCTTAGTAAAGTGGTTGTTTTTATGTTAGCAGGTGGCATTTCTTATTATCAACTCAATAATTCACCCCATATTCGTGATACAAATCAAATTTTGTTTCTAGTGTATTTGTCACTAGTGCCACATAAGGTTAAGGGCTTTAAGATCATTAGTCATGTCTAGAAATGCTAACTGTATTACTGAGCCAGTTGCCCCTTTTTTCTTATTTTTATGAATTTGTTAAGTATTTTATCATATTAATTGCAATTTTTAAGGTCTTTTTAACATGTTTGTACTTTTAGCATTCGTTATGTTAAGATTCATATTTATTTATGGTGAGAAATCGGTCTATTTTATTGTAAAGTGTCTTTTATGATCTTAATTGATCGAAATAAAGATGATTGATAAAGTACCACCACTTGTAGCTGCACTAGGGGGAGCAGTTGCCTTAGGGGCAGTGGTGTTGGTAGGAGGATCCTTGGCTCTGGCACAATTGGCATCCCTAGGCCAATATGTCTTTTCCTTACACAGGTAACACCAAGGCTTCTTTCTGCCTTTTCCCTTGTTAGATTGTGACTCCCCCTCAGATGCAGGTTTTTGGGGCCCTGAAGAAGACTTCTGGTCTTTACCCTTCTCCCCACCCTTATCTGCTGGTTTAGAATCAGACTTCTTTTGTTCACCACTTTGGTTCTGAGTCTTCTGCTTCACCCTGGTTCTGACCCATCTATCTGCCTTCTTTCCCAATTCTTGGGGAGAAGTCAGATCAGAGTCAACCAGGTATTGATGAACAACTGATTTTGGCAATTATTAAGGATCTGCTCCCTCATAATTAAATTGTACAATCCCTTGAAATCATTCACTTTACTGTCAAGTAACCAGCCTTCCAGAGCCTTAGTAGCACAATCTACAAAGTCAACCCAGTCCTGAGTCTGTGCCTTCTGGGTGTCTCTGAACTTAATCCTGTATTGCTCAGTGGTTAAGCCAAACCCATCAATGAGAGCACTCTTCAGAACTGAATAGTTATCAGCATCCTCTTCTCTAACAGCGAGGAGCTTATCTCTACCTTTGTCAGCAAAGGAGAGCCACAAGATAGCTGCCCACTGCTCTTGGGGGACCTTCTGTACCTTACAGGCCCTCTCTAAGGCAGTTATCCATTTGTGGATGTCATCCCCACTATGGTAGGGAGGGACTATCTTGCTCAGGTTCCTATGGTCATAAGTATAATCCTTAACCCTAGGTACACTGTTGCTGCCGGGAAACGGCCACTACAACGCGGCCGTTTCCACGTATAACTTAACCACGCATGCATTACAACGCATGCGTGGTTACCACGAATAGCCTTTACCACGCATACCTTTACTACGAAATACGTAGTAAAGGCATGTGTGTTAAAGGCTAAAAAAAAAAAAAGAGGGGCTTGGGGGGGTCTTCCCCCCCTTAAAAAAACGTGAAAAAAAAGGGGGAATGGGGGGGTTTCCCCCCCAAAAAAGAAACCACACCTATTTAAGTAGGGATGTGGAGGCAATCAGGAGGCAATCGGTGTCGTTAGAGGAAACGGAAAAACACTTCCGTTTCCTCTATACGACGTGCAACGTCAACACGGAAGAAAAAAGAGAAGAGACGACGTGGAGAGGTAAGGGGAATTTTAACTTTAATTTTTTTTAAAGCAGGGGTCCGATTTTAGGGTTAAGGGCAGGGGAGGGGTATTTGTAAGAAGGGTAGAGGGGTGGGGAAATAACCTTTACCAAGAGTATGCCCTTACCATGCATGAATTTACAACGAAAATCGTTGTAAAAGTATGCATGGTAAAGGAATATTCGTGGTAAAGGTTATGCGTGGGAATGGCATTCGCATTGTACCGCATGCGTGGTAAAGGCATGCGTTGAAACGGAATGCGTTGTAACGTCATACAACCGTTGCTGCCACCATGGGACTCTAGTCCCAATCTCTTTGTAGCCCTCAGGAGCTCTAGGGATTCCCTGTCTAGGGCCAATTTCTCTTTCTTGAGCCTGAGCTTGACTTTCTCAAGCTCTAGGAAATTGGCACTGTCTATCATAAGAGGATTCCCTCTTATTGGATATGAAAGTCCCTACAGAAGTTCCTGAGTGTCGAGACACTACAGAGCGAGATCTGGATCTCCTAGGTAAACTCTGTACTCTTCCTGGTGGAGTAAAGAGAGGGCAACTGGGGTCTTCTCCCCCATCTAATGGAAGATCTATGTTGTCCAGGTTGGAATCATCTTGATCCCCCTGGTCAGGGTTTGATTCCAGGTCAAAGAAGGTTTCACTTCCTGGCCTTTCTTCAATCCCTGCCCCACCCACTCTATCTACCTCATCAGACCCTGGGGTCTTCCTAAGGTCATCTAGGAGTAACACCTCAATGAGACGTTGGGTGTTTGCCTTTCTCCCTGTCCTCAACTTCCTAGACACACACATGGCTTTCAATTCCTGGAATGAGAGGCCATTGTACCTAGTTGGCAGAGAGCCACTGGCTTCTCCTCTAGAAGACATACTAGTGTTATGTGGTGTAGGCACCTACCTAACCTAGTGGAGACTAAACTCTCTTGAGTTGGAGAAAGGGTGTGCTAGACCCTTGACTTACCCAACTCCAAGTTCAGTAGAACTTACTTATTCTAATCTTGAAGTATTATACGTGCCTAATACTTTAGTGGTTTTCAGTTAATCACTCAATGAGATTTATCTGGTAAAACAATAGCAAGCTTGAATCCCAACGGCTGCACACCAATGTGAGAAGGTGGCTTGGTATATGCTGTCCACTAGTTAAAGTGGGCACCCTGTACCAATCCACACGACCCTTATGATGTATGAGGTCAAAGATAACCTTATTGAAAGCTATCCTAGTGGTAGCTATGGAGAGCAGCCTTCAGGCTTAATCTTGAAGGAATGTAAAGCAGCTTGTTTTACCAGAATATCGCCTCTTGAATGACTAAATGAAGGAGAACCACACAGTAGTTATATAAAAATATGTATTTATTAATATAACACTCTCTACTATCCTCTACACAAGGATAGAACATCAAACACACAATACTGGATCGATAGAACAGTTGTAAGTAGCACAATACACAGCGGGCTCCAGGGGGAGACCGAACCATATACTAAAATAGTGGTATAACAATCACAACTTGACTAGACACAGTGCCTAGAGCATGTAGAATCGCTGGGACCCCAAGGAACCACTCAAGGTGATGACACAGGAGACCCACGGAGGGCGGGTGCAGTGAGGAAACACAACTGCGTGCTCCGTACAACTCTGTGGGAAAGTCGTGGTTGTAAAGTTAAAGTTTAAGGACCCTTCTAGGAGAACTTCGAGCAAACCCTTCAGAACTTAAGAGTTTAAAGAGCCACCCCACCCGTGGATCCCGTAGTACCAGAGTTACCTAACCCAGGGAAGCCGGGTGCATAGGTCTGAAGTGGCGTCGGAAACTCTTGTCGTTCTCTATGGAAGGCTGTGAAGAAGAACTGCTGCCGTGAAGGTGAAAAGGGTCCGGTGGAATCCAAGCCTGGATTCTGGATGTAAGGAACCTTAAAGCAGAGGGGACAGAGTCTGGGTCACTTCAGAGTGACCAGGGGCTCGGGAGAAGAATGCCCACCGATGTCGGGTGCTTCAGGTGCGAAGAAGGGATGCTTGACTCTGCAGCCACGACGACCAAGAGATATCGAGGATGACCAGGAGCTGGAGGTGAGCTGTCCCACGTAGGATGTCGAGTGCTGAGGGGTCGGTGTCCGACGGGAGCACCAACAAGCCTTGGCAAAAGCAACCCATGCAGGAAGGTCAAGCAGGTTACGGAGTAGACCAGCAAGGTCCAGGGGACTCACCAAGCAATGGGGAGTCAGGGCACGTCTGGAGCAACCAGGAAAGACCAAGAACAATCAAGATGACACTCAGGAGGACCCACAGGCTGAATGACCAGGAGTCGCGATGGGACCTTGAGCAAGATTGCAAAGTACCAGCCCACAGAGCACACGGTGTGAGGAGGCCAGAGTTCTTTGGTGCAAATACTGCTCAGGACCACACGGGGTCCAATGCACAAGCTCAGGAATCGTCAGCAAGCATATGCACTTGCAAATGGACGCGGTGCACAGGGGTTCGGGTTACGCAGCCCCCACAAGGGATACTGGCCTAAAACTCAGTGAGAGGGCAGACCAACCTCAGGGACCTTAAGGAACCCACCTCCTGCATTGCTGAAATCTTCGGAGTCCGCAGGAGCTCAGAAGCAGCTACTGGTCAGTTGCACTTTAGGTGCCTGCGAAGCAGGGGAGTGACTCCTTCACTTCAAGGGAGATTCTTCTGTTGTCTTAAGTGCCCCACAGGTCCTGCACAGAGCCTGTATTGAGTTACAGGACAAACGAAGCTTCGGACGCAAAGGGGGACGAAGTCAAGCCCAGTCGAGGTCCAGCAAAGTCCAAGTGTCCAGACTGTCGAAGGTCAGTGGTTTCTTCTTTGTAGAATCTTGTCCATGTAAAATCCAGTCTCCTGTAGCCAGGTAACCCATTTTATACCCACAGAGAGGGTTGGACAGATTCAGGGGACCCTCCTAGGGGAGGGGCAGGACAGAGGGGTGGCTACACCCATGTCCTTTGTCCAGTTTCGCACCAGAGTAGGAGCCAATGTCTCCCAGAACTGGTTTGAGCTGGACTATGCACAGGGACACCAAATGTGCCCCCAGTGCAGACTTTCTGGCACTCTCGGAGTGCACCCACCCAGCCCCAGTACACTAAATCCTGTCTGGGAGGTGGTCACACCTCCCTGTGACAGGATGCCTATTGTGCTGCCTTCCTCTGCTCGAGCTTGGCTCAGCAGCAGGAGGGCAGAAAGGTGTCTCTGGTTGGCAGCATCCATTTTGTGCTGTCCGGGTCGAGAAGGCTGGCACCGGTAAGACCAGTGACCCCACGAAGCTCGCTTCAGAAGGGTGGAATCATACCTCCCACACCAGTTACTGGTGTGGAGGTATGATTCCAAGGTGTTTGATACCAAACTCAATATGTTTCTATGCAGCCGTTTTCGAGATAGCATTTACCGCAAGGTTATAATGCACCTCTACCTATATGTCCGGCTGAGCCACAGACAACCTGGGAGAATGGTCTCCGAAGGCTGCAGAGAGGCTCTGCTCATGCAGGGGCACCCTCTCACATAAAACCACGCACCCTGCCTTCAGGATTGTTAAGGCCTGCTATAAGGGTGACTTATAAGTTTTAAGTGTAGTGACTATAGATATAGTGAACCTTTATATATTGTAAGTGGTGCTAGCACCATCTTACATGGGCTGCAGTAGCAGACCTCAAGTTCCATTTTGTATGGCCTCTCATGAGTGGCATAATACATGCTTCAACCCATGGGAGGCCTCTGGGGTACCTATGCCCTGGGTACATGGTGTACCATATATAGGGACTGATAAGGGTACCCCAGTATCCAATCTGGGGTGTACCAAAGTACATATATGTCAATTTAAGGGAGAAAGCAGATAGACTGGGGTCCTGATTAGCAGGATCCCAGTAAGACTAGTCAAAAACAGTGAGGCATCAAGCAAAAAGTGGGGGTAACCATAAGAAGCAGATATTACTTTCCTACAGTGATCTAATAAATTGTCACCAAATATTAACACGTCATCTTGGAATAACTTAACTCCATCCAAATCTCTAAGCAAACACAACATCAGCCTCTGAAAGACTGATGCAGCCAAGCACAGTCCAAAGGGCATGCGATTAAAGCGAAAAACACTAAAAGGTGTAATAAAAGAGGTAAGATTTTTTTGTGTAATCACTCAACCTGACCTGGTGGTAAGCATACGTCAAGTTCAGGGTGGTGAAATACTTTGCATTTCCCACCAAAGTAACTATCTCCTGAATGTTTAGCATAGGGAATTTATCTTCAATAACAGCTTTGTTGAGATGACGCAAATCCACACAAAGACGGATCTTGCATGAGCTTTTGGTCGCCACAACAATGGGAGCCACCCATTCTGAGACCTCAACTGGCTCAATAATTCCCTTACTCTCCAGTCTCTACGAATCCTCCTTTACACACTATGGAGACTCAAAGGTACACTTCTGACCTTGCACACACAGGGGTCGCCCCATCCTTGATTTTTATACGATTGACATAACCTTTCCCACAACCAACTTTATCGGATAACACCGCAGGAAATTCACTCTGGAGCTGCTCAGCCAAACTATCCACCTTTCTGACTTGAACCGGAGGATCAAGATTGGGATCTAGAAAGATCTCCAACATCTTCGGTTGCTGCCAGCTCAAAATAGAATCTCCTTTCACAGGCACATACAACTTCTCCTTTGTTTGGTTACCCTGAAACTCAAAATCGGCGCCAATGTACCCATCCAACTCAATAGGCTTTCCACCATAACTGTATGACGTGACATTCAGGGTCATCAGTGAGTCTTTACCCCTGATAATCCTCTCAAAATCCCCATCAGATATGAGGAACAGTCTTGCACCTGAATCCATCATCATCATGACATCCATCCCATTCACACTAACCACATCCGAGGGATGCAAGCATGCTATCTCATGCAAATCATTTAAATTGACATCTAAAATTTGTAACACAATCTCTTGCTCCAACTCACTTACGACATTCACTTTCTCTTTACTGATATTCGGGGACTTGCAACACTTAGCGAAATGCCCTTTTTTCCCACACACACAACACACCACTCGCACAGCAGGACAATCTTTAGAATTCGCATAGTGATTCGGGTTGCCACACCTGTAGCAACACCCTTTTGGCCTGGAAATTACACTAGGATGACCTTTGGCGGACACAACAACATTAACACCAGACACTTGCCCCTTAGCCTAATTCTTAGAATTCTGCAACTCCCGCATGCACTCCATGGAATGTTCAACCTGTTTAGCAATGGTGAGCACCTCGGTAAGATTGGGATCATTTTTACCCCACAATTCCTCTCTAACTTTATCACTCTTAACCTCCAACATGAACTGATCACTAATCCTTTCCTCCGTGTTTTCACCAAAGTTGCAAAGAGCGGCAAAGTTTTCTGAGTGCTGTGACAAAGTCTTCAACAGACTCTCCATCATTTTTCTTTCTCTCGCCAAAATAGAATCTTTGTAAAATTATAGAAACTCTCAGTAGGTAATGTTTGTCCAATTTATTTAAAGCTGACTCAAATTCACTCAAACCATCACCATCCCCATCTCCAACCAATTCAGATAAGTTCTCATAGACCTCTTGACCCTCAGCCCCCAAACATTGAACTAGCAGAGATGTTTTCCTCTCCGAAGACAAATTTGGTCCAGTAACCTTTACATAGTTGAGAAACACTTTTTTCCAGGCCTGGGCATAGTTTTCGGAGTTTGCGAAACTCTGCGAAGTGACAAAAAAACTCTGCGGAGTTCGGCAAGTGGCGGAGTGCAGTGTGAACTTCCGTTCGCTGTGTTTTTTCTGCCGCTCGGGTAGAAATTCTACCCGAGCGGCAGCTCGTGCTCGCGAACTTACCTTCGCAAGCGTGAGCGGGGAAAAAACTCTGCTGCACTACCCGGAGCGCAGTTTTCTGCACTTCACGAGCTCCGCGGAGTGCAGAAAACTCCACAAACTCCACGAACGGAGCAGAGTTCACCGCCCAGGCCTACTTTTTTCCACTTTCACCGCAATAATGGTGGATCGCCAGAAGAGGAGAGAAAGAAAGGAGGAGGTGAAATGTGTTGCATGGTAATACTTAAATTGTACAGAAACCAAAAACAATTCCAAGAATAAAGAAAAAATGTGCACCGACACACGAGCTGGTGTCCGAATCCTACTGCAAGGAAAACAAGAGATAGTATGGAAAGAGAGGAACAAAGATGAGGAAAAGAAAGAAATGTTAAAAGGAAAGGGAGAAAATTAAGGGCAAGAAAATAAGAAGAACAAGAGCAGCAAATAGTGAAAATACAATAAAAAAACTTTAGAAAAAGTTGAAAAAGATCCAAAAAATAGTTGAGAGTTGATTCAGAGATAGGAAGTTAGTCCTCTGTCCATTTCCATGAGAATTAATTAGAATAAGGAGGACAGGAATTCGCGTCGTCCTTCACGGTTGTAAAAATCAGGCAGCAACCAGACAGAGGAAGAAGATTGAAGACCAGAGAAATCCAGTGAGCACGTAGTAAGTGAAGTGGTAGAATGTGTGCGCATCACAGTGGACGTGAGAAGGTGGAAACATAATGCAACAGGGACACGAGCATTGTTGAATGTGTAAGGACCTGTGCTTGTGCTGCACCACACTGGTGCTAATGCGCGGGATGAGCCCGTGCAGTGGAGAGCTCACGCTCATGAACAGTAGGCTCGAGGTAAACAGCTCAAGGAGCTCGAGATAAGCAGCTTGTATTTTTAAAAAAAAACCTAGCAATTGCCAGGGCGAAAAGAAAAGACGAGTGAAAATCACCAAATTCGAAGTACCGCTCAGCAGTATAATGTAATATAGGAGTGAGCCACCCCGCTTCGGGTAGAGTGTAGGCACAAACTATAAAACAAGCTGTCAATATAGAGTTCAAAAATTGAGAAATTTTGCGAAAAATGTTCATAGGGCCCACAAGAGTATGGGAAATATTTGAAAGTCACATAATGATGATGGTGAGAACCAAATTACTCACAAACAAGTTACCAGGTGCTGAAGTTTCCTCAGGCAAGCGTAGGTTTGAAGAGCCAATCGTCGCCAGTGTGAAGTTCTTCATCAGTAAATCCAAGAGACAAGGTGATGTAGATGAGAAACAAGTTTATTCCACCAAGGAAACTCCAGCCACCAGTACAGAGAGCAATCAGAACAAACTGCCACTCTGACAATACTTTTAACTATATACATTCTACATGGAATTCTCTGCAGCAGCAGTGAACAAAGTAGAAAAAGACAACTGGTAAAACTGTTCACAGAGATAGAGAAGAAGAGAGGTGCTGTTGCATGGATTCTGCACATACACAGAACTATGCGCAGGATTATGGGACCTCAGTGTATAGGGGCTAAGCCTTCCTACCGCCTTAGTGCCCACAAGTCCAGGACCGACTAGCTATAGTGTTTCACTCGCTCTCCTACTCACAAACTGAGAAACCAATGATTAGACAACCCAGAACACAACACTCCTGGATCTCTCTGGAATCACGGCAACAAGACACACCTTTTCGCTCACACTCTCGTACTTGTCCACAATAAGATCTGACAGAGACATGAAGATAGTTTCAAATATTTATTTTAACTAACGTGCTCAAAAATGCAGTATACGTGCCACAACCAGCAGCAAAATGCATAATATCAATACAGTTAGCATTGCAGCAAGGCCATATATCATAAAGTTAGATGTCATTTTATAAAGACAGTGGATAAAGGACTATAAGGCCTAACCACCCTCCCCTTGGTAAGCAGAAGTATTATTATATAATAGAAGATCTCTGGGATTTGTCAACAGACCCCATACCTCAGGCCAGATCGTATTTCTACATCACAGGTGTGTGTTGCTCTTCTCCCTGGAAAAGTCCCTCTCCAAGTGTCTGTTACCTAAACATGCATCCCCATAATATCAAAGTACGAGCTTCCAGCAAAAACAGCTGCATTGGTATGTTTTGTGTAAGTGCTAGGGCCTGACTAGAACCGAATAACAAGAGTCAGTGTTTATCGACCTTGCTCACAATGTTCACACTAAACTCCAAGAACAGGCAGAGAACCAGCACAACTGAGTTCTCATGTGGCAGGCATAAACAGAGCTTTGTAAAAATAAAGACATGTAGTGTTGTGCGCAAAAGCAGCATCATGGCTACCGGGCTCATGCTAACTTAAAGATGTCGACAATGACTCTAGCAACCACTTGATACCCTCCCCTTGGCCAGGTTGTAGTGCATAGACAAACTAGTCTCAAAGATAAGCAGAGCCAAATTGCCTTATGTTCCATCCAAATAGAGTCAATCGGAAAGGACAAATAAAAAAATTAAAATATATATTTTTTTAAATATATATATATATGTAGTCTAGTCAGAAAAATCCAAAAGATTGCGTGCACCATGGAATGCAAGGTGTTCCAAAAGGGCATCATTGTTGTTAAGAGAAAAGAGAGATGCCATCCAATTCAGCAGTGCGAATGAACATTCATGTTCCTCGTAATCCAGTGTATCCAGCAGCAGAACAGGGCAACTTGCGTGATATTCAATGAAACTCTCCTGCAAGAGGCGCTGGGCAGCCTCACAGGTATTCCAGCATGTCAACACTCCAAGTGCAGCCACACACATCATACGGGCACCACCAGAACAGATCTGGTTATGGTTCAGCGCTTAATGTTGTGGAGAGGCATATATCCAAGGCCCAATAGAAAGGGCACCATCAGCAGTGGAACACAGGTTGCGCGCAAGCAAAGAGAAAGGTAAGCCCATAGCTTACACTCAGGGTTGCCAGTGGCAAGCATCCAAAAAGTTGTTGCATTCATTCATGGTATAGTCGCCATGCTCCTGGTCTGTGCAGAACCACAGGATGGGCATCCATTGCGTAACAGGAGCAGATGTACCAACACTCCACACGCCAGCAAGAGAATAAGTGGAAAATAACTGAAGGCTTTAAAAAAAATTGCATGTATAAAGGCCGGTATTACTCCAAAAATCATCTGAAAAGATGAAACAAGGCCAGAGGCCACAAGTTAAAAAAAATGTGCGAGGCCTTCGATATCAGACGCATGAGAAATTTGGTGAATCAGTCCCCCAAAATGTAGTGGGAGATTCGTATTCAGCAGTGACTGAATCTCACTATATGTTCTAGCCAACAGTAATTCGAAGGTCTCTCGAGCCGAAGTGAGAGCAACTTCTTGTTGAAACAATAACGCTTTGAGTCGGCTTAGTTTATTGAAGTCTGTATTCAAAGTGGGAATGGAAGGCCACAGCGAGCTATCTGCCATCCCATGCAGGGGCGGAAAAAGAACATTGCTGCAACAAGTTACTCTTTTGGAAACCGTTACTGTATACTGAATCCCTGCCCGTAACCCGCAGCAGTTGTGGTTGTTTAGTATAAGATAACTACCATTGGAAAGCAATGTGAGTGAGGAAATTATTAACGGGACTGGTGTTCCTTTTAGAAAACAGGCCAAATTGGGCGCTGATACATTGCAAGCGCCGCAAAGCTGAACTTGTGTACAGACTAACGCGTGTCCCACAGTAGAATCACAGTCCTCCCCTGTCAGGAAAACCTCTTTATCTTCACGTAAACAGCTAAATGTAAACAGTAAAGACCACATTTCGTGCAGAAAGGTACTACCCAGGGGTTCAAATCTTCTGATAGGATAATGTTTCATACATGCACTAAATTGAAAGAGGGGAATGGGCGAAGAAATAACCCCATGTATTAACCATACAGAGGAATCGGTCTCTGCTTTTGAGAATGGCAGTTGTTCTAACTTCTCAATATGTAGCAAGGTGTATGTAGAATCTTTCATTGACATAAGCATTTGTTTATCAGTCAAATTAAAAGGCAAAAACAGGGAAGTTGTGTTCAAATAATCCCAAGGCACTATCCCATTTTTCATTGTTTATAAAGTCCAGCCAAATTGCATTACAGAACACAACTGATTTTTTCCATGATACAAAACAGACACATCATTCTGCACAATGTCAGTAACAGATGCAACAATTTTGTCCAAAGTGTAAATACGAGAAGACAAAGTATTAATGCTGTTGTCTACCACATCCAAAACTTTACGCATATTGTCTTGATCTACTTGACGCAACCTGAAAGCTGCTTCCATTTGGGACAGTTTACAGATTTCATTATACCCTGCATAAGCAAAACGTTTCGGACGAGGAGACCTGGGACCTAAGAGGAAATCTGCCAGATCAATGTCTTCATTTAAACGTGAGAGATGTTGTTTCACAGATGATAACAATGACTGTCCCAACTACTGTTGACACAATTTACACACAGAATATGTAGTAACTGTATGTGTTTGTGGAAAGCGAGGGTCAGGTCTACTAACCATAAACCCCCTATAGAATTTGAAAAACGCAACTGGCAAGCATTAGTATTGAGCGGCCATACTAACCATCCCAAGGGAGTAAAAGTGGAAGAATTAAAGGTACCATTGCATAGAATACTGTGTAAGTTCTCCAGAGAATAATTTGTATATTGCTGCCAGCCGTCATAAGCCGCTAATGACAGGCATGAAGTTTGCTGTACAGTCTGATTCAGGAACAACAGCTGTGACGGTATCAAACATGCATGATTCAATGATTCAGTTCCTTCTACCAGCTAATTTTTGGTACCCCATATTGGTTTCAAATCAAGCATGTCTTTCCAATAATCATAACCTTTTAAGGATAAATCGGTTAGGAAAGTCGAAGAATATACCAATTTAGTATGGGTCAGCATAAATTTTGGGTGTGTTTGTGCACTCTATTTATAATAATAGGATCTCGAGTCAGATAGTTCATAACCAGAAATGTAGACAAACTTATTTTTCTGTGTATGGGGCAGGACAATGTTCCCATTGCGTATAATTAACCTGATTATGGACTGTGTTTGACTTATGTAAAAAATGATGACCATAATGTTGAAAACAGATTAAATCAGCATAATTGGCAGAATTCAAATACAAATTCTCAATTTCAAAAGCAGTGTAATATTTTAAATTTGAAAATAACGAATGTACGGCATTAACATCCCAATCGTCGGAATGCAGTCCAGGTGTGATGACGTCACCTAATGAGACCCAAAATACGTATGGCATTCGAATCATCTCTATTGGGCCGTATAAGTGGAGAGGTGTGGTGCAGCGGCCAGGGCAGCTGACTTCGGAGCACAGGGCTCACGCTTTGATCCCCGGCTCCGGCGGCAGCTCAGCACCATGTGACTCTGGGCAATAGCTCACTTAATTTCCATGACGACCCCCAGCGCCTTGAGACCCGTAAGGGTGAGTAGTTCGCGCTTTACAAATACGGATTTTTTTTTTTTTGTGTGTATATTTCGTACTGAACTTTATCCCAAACAATGCCATCTACTACTGGCACAGCAGAAATGTTAACGTGGGATTGATCCCTTTTCATTACATGGGATGAGGTGAGTGGGGTCAAAACACCATCAACCAAATGTACACCAGAGAGTTCAGGTAAGTAATGACCATTAATCAAAAGGAAAAAGACAGCCACAAATCCAATCCACATGAAGAGAAACACCATTGTAAGTACCAACCAAATGTAGGTCCAAGGAGGCACCAGATTTGTTCTGCGAAACCAGGAAAAGAAAATGGAAAATTTATTGGGGGGTTCCTCCGTATAAGAATTTGATGAAGAGGACGATGATGGCAAAGAAAAGTTGTCTCTATCCATGTAATAACCAGCAGTTCCCAGTCGATACAAAGGGGGTCGATCAGCATAAAAGATGATTGGAGCGCACATGTGGAAATGTCCACCATAAGCTCTATTGGCGTTGAGACTTGATTTCGCAGTGTAGTCGTTGAAGCTGATGACAAAACAGGCAGCCCATCAATTGAGGTTTAGTCGTCGTCGAAGACCTCACAGGAAGTGGAACATCTCTCCGCGAGATGGGTTTAGGAATACTATTCAGTATCGGCCAAATGGTGCAATTTGACATGTTCAATGGAAATGTAGCGATTTTCCTTGCGTCCAGGTAGTGGAGGTAAAATCACAGTTCAGGTGCCCTTTAATCCAAGAACAGGGACCGGTGCACAGTAGGAGGGACCAAATTCTTGTTTGTTCTCTATCTTCTCCCGGACCAGATCTCCAACTTTAGGAAGCCATCCTGTGACTGGCATCAGCACTGCTGCGTCTTTGGATGAGTGCAACTCAGCTTTAGCAAGAGTGTCTCCAGTCTTTTGTAGATCCTGTAACATAGCACAATGGTTACCTACGTTAAATGTTGCGGCAGCCGCCACAATGTCTAGACCATCAAGGTCTGGCACAAACATTTTAATGCCAAAGAGCATTTCGTATGGGGTCCACCCACCCAGAGATCTTCTCGGGAGATTATTTAATGCACGTTGAACCCCATACAAATGAGTCAGCCAACCTCTGCCAGTACCTAAGACTCTAGCTGTCAAAGATTGCTTTAAGTCACGGTTCATTCGATCCACTATAGAATTGCCCTCAGGCCTGTATGGGGACGAAAATTGCAATAGCACCCCCAGCGACCTGATCGCATCCTTTTAAGCCTTAGAGGCGAACACCGGACCCTGGTCAGAATGGAAGGTGCCACAAGTAAATGTTCCGATAAAGACACGCAAATCTCTAATGACATTTCGAGCATCAGCACTACGTTGCAGCCAAACCCAAAGGAATCTAGTGCACAAATCCACTGCAACCAAAATATGTTTATAGGCAGTGATGGACGTCACAGGACTGCAGTGATCAAGATGAATACATCCAAATGGTTGATTTGAGATGTATAACTGTGTGTGAGGTGGATGTGCAACCGTGGACGGTTTAAACTGTTGACAAATGTCACAAAAAAGTATGTAATTACATGTCTGTCTATACACACCATGCCACCAATAACCCTGCTGCAAAAGAGACACCGTTGCTGAAACTCCAGCATGTGCATATGCCATGCCTTCGTGCGCGGCTACGATCATAGGAAGTCTGCGGTCCTTGTTGGGAATTAGCCGATCCCCAATGGACAGAATGGAAGCGAAGGAAACTTGTTCCGGTGATAAAAGATAAGAATACTTAGAAGGGAAACCTTGTGGGAACACCGTCCCATCCCTTGTAGCAGCTATAGCTGCCAGAATGTCATTATCAATTTTAGTCATGGACCTTGTAACTGCTGCTACTAAACACGTGGCAACTGCAGATTTAGCCGCCTCTTCAGACAAAGAATTACCAACCGCATATGCTCCCACACGCTGATGCCCAAGAGTATGTATAACATGTGTGAGCGGCAAGTTTTCTGTAAGAGCTGCCACTTGAACCCAAAGCATTTTATGCTTGATTGCGCTACCTTTAGAGTCACGATAATCGTTTTAGGGACCAAAAGAATAGATTGTCATTACAGGACTGTACACAATAGAAAGAATCACACACTATAAGTGTAGGTACATCGGGATCAGCGAATTCGAGAGCCAATACCAAAGTCCGTAGCTCAGCCAACTGAGCCGTGCAGTCACCAAGAGACTGTGTGTGGACTAAGGAAGACTTAAACTCACAGTTAACCATAGAGCCCGCCACAATATCACAGGCGGCCGAGTAAGCATGCTTGGAACCAACGGCCGGCTGCGCAGATTCATCGGTATAAACTATACATTTGTATTGGTCAAGAGGAAGAAAAAACTAGGGCGCAGGATGAACCTGTTCATACTGTAAAAACTCCTGCATCTGCAAGGATGGGTCAAAGATAAAAGTGACATCAGCCTATGTCAAGGAACTTGCCCACTGAATCCTATGGGGGTGTAAGCCTTTAGAATTCGGTACGCTCACCTTTGTGACCGTCTCTAGAGTAGGCACAGGCGATACCATAAGAATGCGTTTCCCCTGAGCCAAAGAGCACTCCTTCAGGATCGCCATCTGTACTGCCGTAAGAATTTTTTTAATGGGGGAAAGCGCATCTCTGCTGATGTGTACAAATGCGATTTGTAGGCAATGGGGACGGAATCACCCTCATTGAATGTCAGGTAAGTGAAACCCACTATACCAGGTACAATCCGTATGACCAAGTTAGTTGTGTTGTCACGAGTTAACAAGAAGTTGGTCGCAAACAGATCAGACTGCAAAGACCGAAGAATTTCTGTATATTCCGGAAGCCAGCTGGAAGACGAAAAAGAGGGTTGTATTAACACGTAAAGCGGTTTGATACGCTGGGCATAATCAGGAGTGTAGGTCCTCCCGATATTCAAAAAACCCAGCAAAGATTGTAACTTTTTAAGAGTAGGAGGAGGCTGCAATTGAGCACATATCTCCAGAAAGTGTGGGGCTAACCCCCCCTTCATTGTTGAGTTCGTAACCCAAAAACAGAACCGCCAAGTAGGTGATGTGAGACTTAGCAAAATTGAATTTGTACCCTAAGTCTGCAAAGGACAATATAATGCGGTTTAAACTCACCAGATGCGGTATCAATTCGTCATCTGTCAAGTAAATGTCATTGACATAAGAGAAAGCATCAGGATCTATGTTGTGTAAAGTGACACAACACATGCAGCAAACACACCAGGGCTATTCTTATAGCCCATGGGTAATCTTTTAAATCTTTTCTGATTACCGATCGCAGTAAATGCGGCCCAGTCATGGCTCTCAGAAGCCAAATTATGACTGTAAAATCCTTTGGAAATGTCTAAAGTTGTTTTATACTTCTTTCAGACAATATTATTTATTAACGCAGAGCTGTGGGTGTTATGTACTTCAAACGTACAAACATGACTGTTCAAATATCTATAATCCAAAACAATGTGATAGGAACCATCCGGTTTCGATATAGCAAAAAGTGGATTATTTATGGATGAAACACAGGGCTCAATTACACCTTGATATTCCAACTGGGCCAAAATGTCACTAACGGATGCTCTCGCTTCCCGTTTGATTGGATATTGTGCCTGAGGCTGTGGCATTGATCGCAAAGGTATCTCTTGTGCCGGTGAATCTCTATCCCAGCCCACCTCATTGCGATACACAGCCGGCGCTAGGGCTAACGCCCATTCCGATACCATAAGAATGCATTTCCCCTGAGCCAAAGAGCGCTCCTTCAGGATTGCCATCTGTACTGCCGTAAGAATATTTTCAATGGGGGAAAAGCGCATCTCTGCTGATGTGTACAAATGCGATTTAGAGGCAATGGGGACGGTATCACCCTCATTGAATGTCAGGTAAGTGAAACCCACTATACCAGGTACAATCCGTATGACCAAGTTAGTTGTGTTGTCACGAGTTGATAAGATGTTGGTCACAAGCAGATCAGACTGCAAAGACCGAAGAATTTCTGTATGTTCCAGAAGCCAGCTTGAAGATGAAAAAGAAGGTCGAATCAACGCGTAAAGCAGTTTGATATCTGCTAAGCTATCTGAGCATAATCAGGAATGTAGGTCCTCCCGAAATTCAAAAAACCCAGCAAAGATTGTAACTTTTTAAGAGTAGAAGGAGGCTGCAATTGAGCACATTGCTCCAGAAAGTGTGGGGCTAATCCCCCCGTCATTGTTGAGTTTGTAATCCAAAAACAGAACCGCCAAGTAGGCGATGTGAGACTTAGCAAAATTTAATTTGTACCCTAAGTCTGCAAAGGGCAATATAATGCGGTCTAAACGCACCAGATGTGGTATCAATTTGTCATCTGTCAAGTAAATGTCATCGACGTAAGAGAAAGCATCAGGATCTATGTTTTGTAAAAGTGACACAACACGCGCAGCAAACGCACCAGGGCTATTCTAATAGCCCATGGGTAATCTTTTAAATCTTTCTGATTACCGATCGCAGTAAATGCGGTCCAGTCACGGCTCTCAGGAGCCAAATTGTGACTGTAAAATCCATTGGAAATGTCTAAAGTCATTTTATACTTCTTTCAGAAAATATTATTTATTAACGCAGAGCTGTGGGTGTTCTGTACTGCAAACGTATGAACATGACTGTTCAAATTTCTATAATCCAAAACAATGCGATATGAACCATCCGGTTTCGATATTGCAAAAAGTGGATTATTTATGGATGAAACACAGGGCTCAATTACACCTTGATATTCCAACTGGGCCAAAATGTCACTAACGGACGCTCTTGCTTCCTGTTTGATCGGATATTGTGCCTGAGGCTGTGGCATTATTCGCAAAGGTATCTCATGTGCCGGTGAATCTCTATCCTAGCCCACCTCATTGCGATACACAGCCGGCGCTAGGGCTAACGCCCATTCCGATGCATAAGCCTGCTTTTCTCTTCCGGGACATAACGTGAAAAACTCAGAAGTATCACATCTTCACCTCGAGAAGAAGGCAAAACAAATGGGGGAGGCCAATCCGCCTCCGCCAACAAAATGTCATGTGACGAGGTAAGGTTATCCCAAAATATACCCTTAATTGTACGTTGTATATCACCTTCAATTTGGAGGGCTATTTCATAAAGTCTGTCAGGGGGTGCAACTCTTGTATCAGCTGTTTCCACTGTAATAAATGTGTCAGTTGCTCTCACCTCCAGACTAGGACGGAGAACCTCCCGTACTATGGTAACTTCCGCCGCGCCGTCGAGGAGTGTCACAGCCCCTCTCCAATCGAGGAGCAGGATTCTTACCATTTGAGGCATACTTTGCTGTTAAAGCGGCAACTTTTTTCTTTTGAAACGGGGCACTTGTCCCTCCGGTTTGGCCTTTACGTCAAACTGGTGTGGCGGATCACGTTGTTGTTGCGTAGTCTCGCCTTGTCTACGATCTTGACGCTCCCCTCCACCGGAACGTTGATCCGATGACTCCTGCAAGGAATGAGGAGAGCGAGGATCAGGAACTTGAAACCTCTCCGGTGTCTTAATCTTAGAGCGGCCACGCAAATCATACCTTCGCTCGGAAGCATCAGGTGTCGGTGAACTAGCACACGAACCCTGCTTCTGCTGAGGCTGTTGTTGCTGTTGTTTATTCTTGTTCCAATTCTTTTTAGGAAAGAATGGACACCCCCCTTTTTCAGCAGGTGGTTTAATCTGCGGTTGAGTAAAAGGTTTATTTCCCAAATTTTTAGCCCTAATGCTTTATACACTTTAGCGATAATCTTAGGCAATTTGGGTTGTTTATCAACGTCTGCTATTGTCTCAAGGCGCTGACTCACTTGCAGACTAACTGCTTCCCCTTTAATATTGGCTAATATCATATCAGAGACTATGGGAATACCCCAACCAGTCTCATCCCCAACTCCAGGGTGTCCTCTGCCACATGCTCCTCCTGAACCTTCTTAAGAACTGTCAGAAGCACTGTCATGGAGGGGGTGCCAAAGCATAGAGAATACAGCACCGCAAACAGCTTTCCCCAAGTGGTGCAGTCAGCTTAATTGGGAATAATACCTTTTGGTAAACTCATTGTAAGTATCCTATGTTTATCCAAAGGAGTAGTATTAGGGAATACAGCTTCGAGTTGCTCAAATCGTTCGGCTAACCAGAACGGCAAATCATCTCTATTTTGAGGACGCTTTCCCATCACTGAATTAATCATGATTGGGCTAATCACCATTCCTCCATGTCCTGGTTGCTGAGTAGGGGCTCCAGCAGGAGCCGCCTGGACCATGCGAGACACATATTGCCTCACTCTTCTGTGAATATGAACTAATGATTCATGCAATTGACGCAGCTCTGCGTGTGTAACCTCACGATAATTTGGGTGTGGTGTAAAACCCGCCAACATGGGCCATGTGGCTCCGTCGACCGATACAGGGCCAAAATGGACCATTGTAACAGGGTGAGGAAGGGCGCCATTAAACCAGATGGTGTGCTCCCAAGCTGACTACGGAACCCCAAGTGTCCGATAAGGTCTATAATCCCGGGGAACCGCAGCATGTTCATATTCATGAAAGAAATTATCATTCCTATCCACCACCAGGAACTTAACCCAAGAATAAAAAACCTTGAAGCAAAAAGCAGCGTTCGCTTCAACCACAAAGATAATGTTTGCCCCCACTGCCGGGACTCCATGTTGAGTCAAATGAGCAGTTAACACTGCACGATTATGAGCAGCGATATCAATAGCCATTATCTGAACAGAGAGGAAAAGAAGGAAAATGGTAGTGCAACACTGGGTCTTAAAGAAGAAAACAAAACCTTTTAAAATCCAAGCTTGAAAAACCTACAATCTCTAATATAGGAGGTTAATCCCTCACACCACGGACGTCTCCGGTAATTGGTGAGAGGGTATTGCAGAAAAGCACAAGCTTTACTCAGTGGTCTCAGGAATAATTACCAGACCAAACGTTGGTGGCGCCATGTTGCAAGGATTCTGCACATACACAGAACTAAGCGCAGGATTATGGAAACCTAGGTGTATAGGGGCTAAGCCTTCCTACCGCCTTAGTGCCCACGAGCCCAGGACCGACTAGCTATAGTGTCTCACTCGCTCTCCTACTCACAAACTGAGAAACCAATGATTAGACAACCCAGAACACAACACTCCCAGATCTCTCAGGAATCGCGGTAACAAGACACACTTTTTCGCTCACACTCTCGTACTTGTCCACAATGAGATCTGACAGAGACATGAAGATAGTTTAAAATATTTATTTTAACTAACGTGCTCTAAAATGCAGTATACTTGCCACAACCAGCAGCAAAATGCATAATATCAATACAGTTAGCATTGCAGCAAGGCCATATATCATAAAGGGAGATGTCATTTTATAAAGACAGTGGATAAAGGACTATAAGGCCTAACCACCCTCCCCTTGGTAAGCCGAAGTATTATTATATAATAGAAGATCTCTGGGCTTTGTCAGCAGACCCCATACCTCAGGCCATAGACGTATTTCTACATCACAGTTGTGTGTTGCTATTCTCCCTGGACAAGTCCCTCTCCAAGTGTCTGTTACCTAAACATGCATCCCCATAATATCAAAGTACGAGCTTCCAGCAAAAACAGCTGCATTGGTATGTTTTGTGTAAGTGCTAGGGCCTGACCAGAACAGAATAACAAGAGTCAGTGTTTATCCACCTTGCTCACAATGTTCAGACTAAACTCCAGGAACAGGCAGAGAACGAGCACAGCAGAGAGTTCTCATGTGGGAGGCATAAACAGAGCTTTGTAAAAATAAAAACGTAGTGTCATGCGCAAAAGCAGCATCATGGCTACCAGGCTCATGCTAACTTAAAGATGTCGACAATGACTCTAGCAACCACGTGACTGTGCAACATAGAGATTGGGAGATTAAGCATATCACACATGGTGAACAAATTAATAATCGATTGGGATGTGGCCCGAGTAGTTAACAGTGGCTGAGATTAATTCAAGCATTCAATCCATCAATTCTGAAAATGCTTAAATGAAAGCTTACGGAAGGCATTGGAAATATTTTGACAAATGGGTGTGAGCAAGAGAAAACAAGCTTCTTCTTACCATCCAATGTTACTGGTTGATTTTTTGCTTCATGTAGGTCTTATAAGGTTTGCAGTCTCAACATTTGTTGGAAAACGAGGCAGTATCTGTGAGGCCTACACAAATAACATGTCACATTTGTCCTTCACTGGGAACCAAACACCCTATTGTAGCGCTTGACTCTCAGAGAGTAGCGTTGCAGAGAAGTCTAAGGCTTACTCAAGGGAGGTGGTGTGGGCTAGTAATCGCCATTACAAGTACGCAGAAATAGCACTCGATAATTGATTGTCCAGTCTGTACTTTGCTTTATGAAAGTAAGAGTACATTTATTAAACACACACACTACTCAATACTATGCACCAATTTACAAATATAAATAAGCTGTTGGAATTACTTTGTGACATTGCATAACATCTCCACCCCTCTCGCAGGGGAGGGTGGGGTCGAGTACCACCACTCCCATGTATGCACATCATCTTGCCCCTTAATGCAGTGGGTTGACACAACCTGGAGCAAGGGCCTTACCGACTGGCACCATCCCCGTGGCGACCCACCCCATCATCTCAACAAGCATTTAAAATAGGTACACCTGCCCTGGGGACACATAACTCTACCACACCCTCCTCCCACCATGGGAAAAGTTTCTTGAGGTCCCCACTATGGGAACCCCTGGGGTGTTACTACCCGGGGTAAAGAAACCTCCTGCCCCACCTTTCCAGTGGTTTTGGCCTGCGCCAATGGCAAGAAAACTTTCAGCAGGGGAAGGACATCTGGGGCCCCTTCTGTGGAAACCCTCCCTGCCCTTAAAAAGTGCAGGAATCTCCCAGGACCCCCTACCTTTCCTGTCCCCCCAAAGGTCAATCCACCCCTACACCCCCACCTGTGATGTAGGTATCAGTTGTTGTCCCTATCTCTTGAGGAGACACCGTCCTCATGCAGGTGTAGTGCATGTAGTGTTAGGGTTCAAAGGTGTACTATATGGCTTAGAACATTTGTATGCAATAATTTCCTGGAAAGCACCATCCCACTATCACTTGATAATCAACATAACTCAGTCATATCAATACAGATTACATTTAAACCATAATATCTTCACATGACATATATGTGCGTGGGGCTTTCCTTTCCCATACTTTTAGTTCACATAACCAAAACTTTGAACCCATCTCAGAGCCTTGTGCTCCTCCATTTGCTCATTACTGCATAGGTAATGTGTGGCAAAACTGGACTTATCAAATGCTATAAATGCGTTCCAGAATGGGATACTATGTTTCCCGCCGCTAGACACCAATGTTGGAAAACTAGGCAGTATCTGTGAGGCCTGCGCAAATAACATGTCACATTTGCCCTTCACTGGGAACCAAACACCCTATTGTAGCGCTTGACTCTCAGAGAGTAGCGTTGCAGAGCAGTCTAAGGCTTACTCAAGGGAGGTGGTGTGGGCTAGTAATCGCCATTACAAGTACGCAGAAATAGCACTCAATAATTGATTGTCCAGTCTGTACTTTGCTTTATGAAAGTAAGAGTACATTTATTAAACACACACACTACTCAATACTATGCACCAATTTACAAATATAAATAAGCTGTTGGAATTACTTTGTGACATTGCATAACATCTCCACCCCTCTCGCAGGGGAGGGTGGGGTCGAGTACCACCACTCCCATGTATGCACATCATCTTGCCCCTTAATGCAGTGGGTTGACACAACCTGGAGCGAGGGCCTTACCGACTGGCACCATCCCCGTGGCGACCCACCCCATCATCTCAACAAGCATTTAAAATAGGTACACCTGCCCTGGGGACACATAACTCTACCACACCCTCCTCCCACCATGGGAAAAGTTTCTTGAGGTCCCCACTATGGGAACCCCTGGGGTGTTACTACCCGGGGTAAAGAAACCTCCTGCCCCATCTTTCCAGTGGTTTTGGCCTGCGCCAATGGCAAGAAAACTTTCAGCAGGGGAAGGACATCTGGGGCCCCTTCTGTGGAAACCCTCCCTGCCCTTAAAAAGTGCAGGAATCTCCCAGGACCCCCTACCTTTCCTGTCCCCCCAAAGGTCAATCCACCCCTACACCCCCACCTGTGATGTAGGTATCAGTTGCTGTCCCTATCTCTTGAGGAGACACCGTCCTCATGCAGGTGTAGTGCATGTAGTGTTAGGGTTCAAAGGTGTACTATATGGCTTAGAACATTTGTATGCAATAATTTCCTGGAAAGCACCATCCCACTATCACTTGATAATCAACATAACTCAGTCATATCAATACAGATTACATTTAAACCATAATATCTTCACATGACATATATGTGCGTGGGGCTTTCCTTTCCCATACTTTTAGTTCACATAACCAAAACTTTGAACCCATCTCAGAGCCTTGTGCTCCTCCATTTGCTCATTACTGCATAGGTAATGTGTGGCAAAACTGGACTTATCAAATGCTATAAATGCGTTCCAGAATGGGATACTATGTTTCCTGCCGCTAGACACCAATGTTGGAAAACTAGGCAGTATCTGTGAGGCCTGCGCAAATAACATGTCACATTTGCCCTTCACTGGGAACCAAACACCCTATTGTAGCGCTTGACTCTCAGAGGGTAGCGTTGCAGAGCAGTCTAAGGCTTACTCAAGGGAGGTGGTTTAGGCTAGTAATCGCCATTACAAGTAGGCAGAAATAGCACTCAATAATTGATTGTCCAGTCTGTACTTTGCTTTATGAAAGTAAGAGTACATTTATTAAACACACACACTACTCAATACTATGTACCAATTTACAAATATACATAAGCTGTTGGAATTACTTTGTGACATTGCATAACATCTCCACCCCTGCCGCAGGGGGGGGGGTCTAGTACCACCACTCCCATGTATGCACATCATCTTGCCCCCTAATGCAGTGGGCTGACACAACCTGGAGCGAGGGCCTTACCGACTGGCACCATCCCCGTGGCGACCCACCCCATCATCTCAACAAGCATTAAAAATAGGTACACCTGCCCTGGGGACACATAACCCTGACTGAGCATCTCATACTGTCCATACAGTATACACCTCTACATCTTAGTGACTAACAGGCTGGGTTGTTCTACCCCTAACGCAGTAGCAAGAATACATGTTGGGGCATCACTTTAAATGAGGTACTTCTCATAGCTGATAACACTTATAATGCATTGCAATTAAAGCCCCTAAAAGGCATCACAGTTAAAATCACGGATTAAGCAGATACAGCCAGACACCCTAGCAGGAGTGTCCAGCAAGATAACCCCACTTTGTTTATGACTCCACCTTACACAGGTACTTCACATTACACGTGTGACTTACAGTCCCTCTAAAAGAAATAACAATGGTAAATGCACTTCTCGTACAGTTGCACCTTTTCATCTCCAGGGGATACCCTTCTCCAGACATCCCCAGCACAGCCTTCCACACATTGAGACAATCCTTAAGGCACCCCCCCCAGCTGTAGAACAAAAGTTCCAGCCCAGGAAAAAGTTGATTGCTGGCTGAGCCCTTGAGGGGTTGTTTCTTTTAAGTCCCCATGAGACTTATTGAGGGACTTTCCATTTTCGTGCTGGGGGAGACTGCGTAGCTTCTGCAGCTCCCCTGCACCTTGTCACACCTTTGGCGGTGACCCCGTCCTCCTGGGGCCACCACGAACCGAGGAAAAGCTATTTTCCCTTGCAGGCTGGTCCGGGCCTGCAAGGCATTATGGGGCACTTCCTCCATTCTCTGCGCATATTATAGCAGCGGCTCTCCCGCTGCTCTGGGGACAGCCACGATGGGTTGCTGTGCACCCCGGATCCTTGCTGGGGGCCCAGTCCCACCCAGACCCCCTTCTTCGCAGGTGAGTCGTTTCGGCTCGGGGAGCCCACCACCGGGCGCTCTTCTCTTCGCGGAGGCCCGGTCCCACCCGGGCCTCCCGCAGTGCAGCAGCATTGGAGGGCAGCCCGGGGAGCCCACCCCCGCCAGCTCCCCGTCCGGCCAGCACCCTTGCGTGCTGCCGCGGGAGCCGGCACCTCCATTCTGGTCTGCCCGCTCGCGCGGGCAGACGCGAGGCAGCCTCCGGCCTGGTGGGTCTTTGAGGGATTGCGACGGCACTCCCACTGCCTTCCCGCTGCCGCGGGGGAGTGCGGCGGCACTCCCCATCCTCCTCACTCATGTCGGGTGCCGGAGATGGGGTCCCGGGCCCCTGCGCCATCTTCACGGGGAGCACAACAGCGCTCCCCGGCTTAGCTTCACTTTTGCCGGGGGCCAAGGTGGGCTTCTGGCACCCCACGGGGGCATGTTCACGGGTAGCCGTGGGGTGCCAGGAGCCCACCCTGGCCCCCGGCGAAAGTGAAGCTAAGCCAGGGAGCGCTGTCGCGCTCCCCGTGAAGATGGCGCAGGGGCCCGGGACCCCATCTCCGGGCCCCGACGTGAGTGAGGAGGACGGGGGAGTGCCGCCGCACTCCCCCGCTGCAGCGGGAAGGCAGGGGGAGTGCCGTCGCACTCCCCCGAAGACCCACCAGGCCGGAGGCTGCCTCGCGTCTGCCCGCGCGAGCGGGCAGACCAGAATGGAGGTGCCGGCTCCCGCGGCAGCACGCGAGGGTGCTGGCCGGACAGGGAGCCGGTGGAGGCAGCCGGGGGTGGGCTCCCCTGGCTGCCCTCCATCGCTGCTGCATCTATTTGCGATGAATGTCCAGTTCTCAATAACTTTTTCATGTTTTATAAACAGACCATGCTCATTAGTCACCTGTAGTCCTTTTGGGATAATACCCTTTTTGCAATATTCAATTAGAAAATCAGCATGGAGTTCTGTCCGGATAACTTTTTTCTTTAGGTTCCATACATTTTTCCATTTCTCTTAGTCACTTTTACACATCGTAATTGTACTGATGTTTTTTGAAGAACCATTAATGATCTTATTTTATTGGTCTTCTGAAAAACCAAAGGTTTTTAAAGAATCCATGATGTAGGACAAATAAGATGGAGTAACTTTTCTCATAATTACTCCCCAGCTAACAAGCTGTACTCAGAGAATATGAAATCTCAAGAGAGTTACCCTTTTGAAAGGGACTCCCCTTTCACTGGATAATATTGTAAAGATGTAAAACGAAATTGCTTTATTGTACATCAATAATATGAGGGAGAAATGGTTATTATAGGTGACCCCTCAAGAGAAAAGGCCACTATTTCTGGAGGTCACACAACCCTTAGATCCTTAAACTAAATGCATCAATGGGTGAACATAAGGTCATACTGTACTCATTTCAAATGTCATGAGAAGCCACTCATATTCATGAAGAAGAAAAATGGAAAATATCTTCGTATTGTTTATTTCATAAGGCCAGTCTATAAATTCGACAAATCATATAACACAGTTAAAAGCCAAAATCATAATTCAACTTTCAGTCCCCCAATATAAAACGTTTATTACAAATATTTAATTAAGATTTCATCATTTTTTTTATAAAAAATTGTTTAAAAAAGAGAAAAAAGAAGAAAAGAAAGAGAGAAAGCTCTTGCATAAAAATCATACTTTAAATGATCAGATCTATTATTTTGTAGCAATCATAATTAAGGCTCCCTGTTTTTCATTTTTACTGATTTTTACAAATAAATACAGACAGAAAACAATGTGTTTTCTGTCTGCATTTATTTTTTAAAGTGGATAAATACAGAAAATTGTGCTCCTTTAAAGGGACTTTCCGTGCTGTCTTTCATTAATTATAGGCCAGCAGCTGAGCATATGGACAGCATGGGAAATTAAAAATAGAATGACATTTCTTTAAATCACAGCATATTTCAACATACATTTATGATTTAATGCTAGTATTTACCAGTGGATGTATTGTTCTGTAATATTTGTCAGCTTAAATAGCTAAAACGTGACAGACATCAAAGTATGAGTGCGTGTCTATCAGTTAAATAGATATGGAAATGTACAGTTTTGCAACTTCATTTATACGCAAAACAAAAAATAAATATGGATAAATACAGATAAAATGGCCCAAAAATAAACATGGATAAATACAGACAGAAATGGCCAAACAATAAATACTATAAAACTGGGAGCCCTAATCATAATCACCAATCATTTATCATGTGATCCATCAACAATACAGAAAATATTTTTTTAACAAAATTAATATACAGAAAACATCCAGCTCCGTCAGAAATAATTATCTGAATTTTTCGGACATTACATCTTGGGTGAGATTTACATTCCCTACTTATGCGTAATAATATATTTAGAAGTAGGATATTTAACGGTTCTGTTATATCGTTTGGGCTTTGATTCCTTTTCCCTCTCTTCTTTGTTTCCCTATGCAAGGTCTCTACATATCAGCTATCATGCAATTTCGAATGAATTTTGAATAGATATGTTCTAGACTTTAACCTGACAACAGGCAATTGACTAGCCCCTACGTGGATTGACACTTTACAGACCACCTTTTAAAGTAAGTAAGAGACTGTACACCGGGTCTGCATTTACACATAGGTAATTCATCAACCTAGATCACAATATAATTCTTGTATTTTGCGGTTCCTTTTGTAGATACATCAGAGCTCTATTAATACTATTAACAGATTTGTCCATGGTTAATCACCTGGATCTCCAACCCATGAAATTTTGGATTTCGTGAATTCCCAATATTTTAGGTAAGGTGAAGTGACGTCTCATCAAACCCTAGGAGTCCTCTAATATCTATAGATTAATACCGCAATATATGTCACTCAAGGTCCTTGACTAATTCTTTATCTTAAATATAGGGATTATTTTGAGGCAAATTGTTGCCTACATATCTCGACATAGGTCTTATATCCATTAAATAGACCTCCAGTTATTTATCTTTTTGAGAAAATTATAAGCCTTTATTGTATTAATCAGACCTCTGCCCACGTTAATAACTAAGCAAAAATGAGTGAACATAAAGTAAAAATGGATGTTATGTACTCAACGAGCCATCTTAGCCACATTTTAATCACAGTGATTTGTATGTCTTTCTTGCTATAAGTAAATGTTTTAATAAAATTTGTCCTGAAGAAGGTGATGAATATTTTCTGTTTCACCGAAACGCCGCTTTAACACTTGTTTTGAGTCAGCCAGTTCCGACGGAGCTGGCTGTTTTCTGTATACATTTTGTTAAAAAAATATTTTCTGTATTGTTGATGGATCACATGGTAAATGATTGGTGATTATGATTGCTACAAAATAATAGATCTGATAATTTAAAGTATGATTACTATGCAAGAGCTTTCTCTTTCTTTTCTTCCTTTTTCTCTTTTTTAAACAATTTTTTTATTAAAAAATGATGAAATTTTTATCAAATACTTGTAATAATCGTTTTATGTTGGGTACTGAAAGTTGAATTATGATTTTGGCTTATAACTGTTGTTAGAAATGGGGGTCTCTAGTTGGCAGAGCTAGGTACCTTTGTCCAAATAGGGACCCTTCTTCCTAGTCAGGATAAGGGAGTTAAACTCCTAAAATAACCCCTGCTTACCCCCTTGGTAGCTTGGCACGAGCAGTCAGGCTTATCTTAGAGGCAGTGTGTAAAGCATTTGCACATAACCAACAGTAATACTGTGTAAACACTACAAAAGGACACCACACCAGTTTAGAAAAATATACAATATTTTTATATACTTAAGACAAGACCAAAAACGATGAAAATCCACAATACAGTATTCAGAAATCTTCAGTTATCAAAATAACCTTGAAAAACATTTCCATGAAGTCGATAGCTCCGTGTGGGGCTATCACGGTGTTGTGAACAACAAATCCAAACAGTTCTGGCTTACCGCAGCATTGCAGGCCAACTACGGTGTCGGGAAGACCAGCAAAACAGTACCTTTAGAAATGCAGGGCATCAGCAACCTCTTGTTGAGCTTCCGAAAGCACGGCGTCCGCAGGAGTCGGTTCCGGCGGTTGGTGCAGGAGTCGTCGGGCCCTTGAAGTTACACGCGTTGCAGATCGAACTCCTCGCAGTTGAAGTCAGCAGCGCTGGCGTCTGCAGGCGTCGGGTGCTGTGGTGCGAAGTGCAGCGGTGCGGTGTGCCGTGCCCTCAGGTCATGGTGCGAGCAGCGGCTCGGTGGCGGCATCAGATGGCGTCGTCAGTGAGACCAGAGTCACGGTGCGAAGTGATGCGGTGCTCGTCGCGGTGCTGGCAGGTCACGGTGCAAGCAGCGGCGTCGTTGTTGCTGAAGCGCTGTCGTCGGCTGACGAACTGGAGTCAATGGCGCCGGTGTCGGTAGGCCATGGCTGCGGTGCGGGATGAGGGCGGTGCATCGTGTAACCTTATGAGCGGTGCCCTCGAACCACGGTGCAAGCAGCAGCATTAATTTCGGCATGGAGCATTGTTGTCAGGGATACCAAGGTGGCGTCGTGGAGTGAGCCGATGCGGAGTGCAATGCCCACAGGTCGCGGTGCGAATAGCGGCTCGGTGGCGGCATCAGCAGGTGGCGTTGGTGTGACCAGGGTCACGGTGCGGCATTGTGCGGGCGCCCTCTGCGGTGCCTTCAGGACACGGAGTCAGCAGCGGCGTTGTAGACGGTGTCTGGTTGCTTTTTCTTCTGTTGCAGCACAAAACACACAGTTCCCAGTGCTGAGGGCAGAAGAGCTTGAAGTCTTTGCTGTTCCTGAGACTTCTTGAACAGGGGGCAAGCTCTACTTCAAGCCCTTGGAGAAACTCACAAGAATAGATTGCAGAAAGTTCAGTCCTGTCCTTTCACTGCCCAGACAGATGCAGCCACTGCAGGCCAACACACCAAAGCACACAGCAAAGTGGTAGTTCCTCCTCACAGCTTCTCCAGCTCTTCTTCTTAACAGTCTTCTTGGTCGAAAAGATTTCTAAAGTTCAGGGGTTTGGGCTCCACTTTTTATAGCCTTAAAATCCTTTGTCCTCTCAGGCAGAGAGTGTCTGTGCCCAGCCAGAACCAGTTCTGCCCTCTCTGGTGTGGCTTCCTGGCAGGAGGTGGAGACGGCATTGTCAGAGTCAGACCAGGCCCATTCAGGTGAAAGGAAATCTCCTCCCCCTACTCTAAATGCAGCCCTTGTCTATTCAGCACTTTCCTGACCCGCCTAGACTATCTGGAGCCACTGCTGCTCGCCAGCCCCTGTCATCCAAAACCCAGACAGTCAATCCACAAACCCAGCAGAGGCCTGCTGGATGGCTGAGCAAAAAAATACCTACTTTCTAAAAGTGGTATTTTCAAACACAGAATGAAAAAATCACCTTCACTAAAAGATGCATATTGAGATTCTGAGTTCAGGCATACTAAACTTTATTTTTCTACCTAGTTCCCAGGGCCAGTTATGTTTATAAGATTTTATAAACAAACTCCCCAGTCTGTCCTATGGGAACAGGTAGCCTTGCAATAGTGAAAAACGAAATTGGCAGTAATTCACTATCAGGACATGCCACACACACCAGGGCATGTCCTACCTTTCACATACACATACACTGCACCCTGCCCACAGGGGTACCTTGGGCCTACCTCAGGGGTGACTGACATGTAAGAAAAGGGAAGGTTAGGTCCTGGCAAGTGGGTACACTTGCCAAGTTGACATGGCAGTCCCAGACTGCACACAGGTTCTGCAATGGCAGGCCAGAGTCACATTTACAGGTTGTTTGTGTGGGTGGCACAATCCAGTGCTTCAGCCCACTAACAGCATTTGATTTACAGGCCCTGGCACACTCAGTGCACTTTACTAGGAACTGACACGTAAATCAAAATATGCCAATCATGGAAACACCAATCCATAACACAATTTACACAGAGAGCATATGCACTTTAGCACTGATCAGCAGTGGTAAAGTGCCCAGAGTCCTAAAACCACCAACAGCAGGTCAGGAAAAAATAGGAGGAAGAAGCAAAAAGTTTGAGGATAACCCTGCAAAAAGGGCCATTTCGAACAACTGTGTTATATGATTTGTCGATTTTATAGACTGGTCTTATGAAATAAACGATACAAAGACATTTTCCTTTTCCCTTTTCATGAATATGAATGGCTTCTAATGACATTTGAAATGAGTACAGTATGACTTTATGTTCACCCATTGATGCATTTAGTTTAAGGATCTAAGGGTTGTGTGACCTCCAGAAATAGTGGCCTTTTCTCTTGAGGGGTCACTTATAATAACCATTTCTCCCTCATATTATTAATTTACAATAAATCAATTTCGTTTTGCATCTTTACAATATTATCCAGTGAAAAGGGAGTCCCTTTTTGTTCTCGGTTCATATACCCTGTCCCTTTTCTCTTCAAAACGGTAACTCTCTTGAGATTTCATATTCACCCTCCTCGAACCACATCCCTGGGCTCGAGGAGGGTGAATCCCACACCAATATCCACACGTGTCCCCTAATGTCTAAAGACAAGTAAAGCAGCACAGAAATCATTGAATGCAATGGCCTATCCCACTACCCAGGGAAGGAACTCGTCATCAGAGGTCCAAAAATGTTCCTTCAGCACCGGCAGATGATGTCATATGTACCTGAACCGTACAATGCACTCATTCAATGATGTGCCACACCTATAAAAGTACCAGATAACTCCACGTCAGGACGGACACATTGCTCATCTTGAAAGGTTTTCCTTTATATATTTTTGCTTCAGGTGCGTTATTTCAATTGGGAGAACTGAAGGGAGTGAACCAGGACTTCAACTCCCAAAATGCATTTTGATAGCAACAGAAATTCCAGCAGTGGAGCACTGCTTCCCTCATGACTTGGAATCACATTATAACCACAATGCATGTCACAGCAGGGAGGTAAGAGTGGGCGGTGAATTCACTGAAAGCTTGAGCTTGAAAAGTGGAAAGTCCACAATGGGTTTTCTTTCTTGGGACAGAAGGTGGGTAATAATCCAAAATGTGATATATATTAATTGAAAAACTCACAGTAGTAGCAGGATGTGTACCTGCCATACATCGGTCGAATGGCCTACATGTAGTACAATATCATAACCTGGGCGGTAGAGCGTGGTGCTAATAACGCCAAGGTCGCGGGTTTGATCCCCGTACTGGCCACACCCTTTTATATTTGTTAAAAACTATATATATATATATTATTATTACATGAATATATGAGATGGCGTTTCAAATAACACCTTATTAGGCGTGTTTGTTTAATCTACTAAATAACTGGTCTCTGCTGTTTGTACCAGGAGCACGGTGTGCAGATAGCACTATGTAGGGGACTCCGTCGGGTAACAGAGCCCCCCTCTCTCGCTGTGATACCAGCCTAGTGCCATT
>CAWUFW010025959.1:0-38447 GCA_963921515.1 Calotriton arnoldi | reverse complement strand
AGGAAGCCTCAGCCCGTACACACCGAGGTCTTGTTTTCCTGTGCATAGTTCTGTGTATGTGCAGAATCCCTGCAACAATACCGCCAATATCACCACCACCAATACCACCACCACCAATACCCCCACCACCACCAATATCACCCCCATCAATAACATCAATACCAATACCACCAATACCATCACCACCAACAGTATCACCACCACCAACACCACCAATACCAATACCACCACCACCAATACC
This sequence comes from Calotriton arnoldi, assembly GCA_963921515.1. NCBI lineage: Eukaryota > Metazoa > Chordata > Amphibia > Caudata > Salamandridae > Calotriton > Calotriton arnoldi. The sequence continues at coordinate 38,206 of CAWUFW010025959.1, read as the reverse complement.
AATAACACCACCAATACCACCACCACCAATACCAATACCACCACCACCAATACCACCACCACTGCCACCACTAATACCACCAATACCACCACCATCAATACCAATACAACCACCAATACCACCACCAATACCACCAATACCACCACCACCAATACCACCTCCACCAATACCACCACCTCATTGCCTCCCGCTCACTAATAATAGCAGGGGCACTGTACAAGGCTGGAGCTGCAGCGAGATCATCCCTCCATCCATGCCTGCCTTAAAGCACAGCTTGCCCTGCACCAGGAGGTGAAGCCAGGGCCCTACTACAGCTGGAGTGTTTTTTATTAGGCCAAAGATAGCAATGACATTGCGCAATGCCATACTGCACACTCAAATCACGGAGAGGGCAGGAAACCCCCCCTCCCGCTCTTCCTCCTGAACCGTGACAGTGTAATCACAGAGCGAAAGGTGTTGGAGCGCTTTGTTAGTGTTTATAGCTCGGATCATATGTAACTCTCACTTCACACTTTGTGTCTGTGTAATTTACAACACTTACACATCATCTTCACTGCACTATTTATCACTACTTTGAAGACGTCGCAGGCCGGACTCTTCCTCTTATATTTACAATCTAACAAAGGGTCGAGAGGGCTCTTTATTGCAAAGCAATAGGTATCGCATTTGCGAGAGTTTAAGATATTAGTATTGTAAATGACAATGCCTTTTATTTATGTTTTAAAACCCAAAACATAAATAAAAGACATTGTCATTTACAATGCCAATAGCTCAAACTCGCATGAATGCGAGACCTATTGCATTGCAAATGCTTGTTTTAAACTAACCTGGAAAAAACAGAGTTCTTGTTTATCACTCCCAAAAACAACTGCACCATTGCCCATAGCTTGGTTTTCGTGGGAAATTGGGCTACTATTTGACTGGGGTGTGAGCCTTGGTCAAGGAGCAACCACAATCCTAGTCAGGGGAAGGTACAAACAAACCTCGCATTATCCTATGCTCAACCCCCTCAGATAGCTTGGCACAGACAAGTCAGGCTTAACTTAGAGGCAATGTGTAAAGTATTTGTGCAACACTTCAAACAGTAACACAGTGAAAACACACCACAAAAGGAGCAAACAACAGTACTAGAAAAATAAAGTAGTAAATAAAACAAGACCAAAATGACAGAAAGCTACAGGGGCCCACTTAGGCCTGGAGCACCTTACGTCCTGGTTTGCGGAGCATTGAATGGATCTGAGTCGAAGATGCGTCACTCACCCGGAGCGATGCGTCAGTTCTGAGTTGCGGTGAGGCTGCAGTGCGAGGCCTTGTTGCGTTGACAACAAGGGTCCCATTTACTGGGCTTGCGATGCAAAGGCCGGTGTTAGGGAAGAGGTGCACAGTTGGGGCAATGCATCGGTTCTGAAGAGCTGCATGGCTACGATGTGGAGTCTGTCATCGTTGTTGAAGCTGCCGTCAATGAGATATGCACAGGCCTGCACAGAGGATGCGTCGCACAGTGATGGTAAGGTAAGGTAGATTTTTATTGTACTGTTAATTAAAACCATTACAAACATCCGTCAGTTTACACAATTTCATAGTAAAAGTCCATGTCATAACACATTGCCATTGTGGCTATTCCAGGATAAAAAGAAAAAGAAACACTATTAAAATAAGAGAAATAAAAACTATTAAAATACGGCTAATGATTTTTGGGCATAAAGTTAGCCTGAGCGCTGACCCAGTCCCCTTCTATAAGTGCAAAATTCGCAGCTGGGTATCTTAGGCCTGCGGAAAGCAAGAAAGTAAAATGCCATGTGCGCGGGCGACTTGAGGCCTAGATCGGGCAGCCAGGAAAGCATTGGCCGGACAGTTTTGTTATTCAAAGCCAATATGGTTGAGTGGGGCGCATACAATGTTGTGCTGACCTTAGGAGCAAATAGCGGGGTCTGTATGCACAGAAATGCCACAAGATCTATAATCAATAGGGTGCTAATTAAAATTCATACCTGATAGCTACCGAGAAGTGCGTGATGTGCTTAGTGTGCAAATATTTATCAAGCTTAGGTTAATGGCAGTTTAAGTAAAAAATAAGTTAAAAAAATGATGACTGGCAGCTATTGCAGGCCTGTGATTACTATTAGCAGCGTGGCCTGGCCAATCAGCCTCTTAATCGTATGCTTGACAGCGGTGTGATTCGGACAGCCGGTAACAATGTACAGGAGTACCGGGAAAGGTGCTTAGTGCAAGAGCAGCATTAAGAGTAGCCGGTGACAATGTGCAGATATACCGGGTAAAGTGCTTAGTGCAAGAGCAGCATTAAGAGCAGGTACAGGTCATCAGGGGTTGGCCCACCACGTGACCTTGAGCTATCTTATTCGTCATTCCAATTCAGCAAATGATTAAAGCCTGTAAGACAAAAAAAAAAACAGTAGAGCGGATTATTTACTAAGAGTCCATTAAAAAGGATACGAAGAGCTGATTGTTCAAAAGGCAGGAGTTTCAGGGAAGCAACTGAGCCCAGCTCGCTTGTTTATAAGATCTTTGCCGCCGTCTCTTTGACTTTAAGTCCTTGTTCCGTAGATTGACATTAGGGACCGACTTCCAAGCTGGGCCCTCATTCCCTCCTGATTACTTTAACCTCATAAGGGGCAGGATGTGCAGAGATTGCCGGCGCTAAAATTCTTGATGCACTGATGGTGCGAGCGTGGACCTTCTCTGTATGGGTCATGGTGCCAAATGCTGCACAGCATCTAGCACGCTGTTGTCTGCTAGACCTTCTTTCCGTTTGTTGAGATGGACTTCCATGGCTACGAGAAATTTTAAAAAGCGGCAGCTCAGTTGGACATCGTCGTTGAGGAAGCTAGCCAGCACCGCTTGCCTGCAGGACCGTATCTGTTTTGTGTTGAAAAGCGGTCTCAGGAGGGTCCTGCGTTCCTGTAGTAGTTCCCTGCATACGGTGATGAGGTGTACTATGTTCTCTTCTCCCTCCCCACAGAGTCGGCAAGCTGCTGGCATCGAATGGCGTAGCCACGGCGGCAAGTGATTTGTGGAGGGCAGCAGCCCCAAACGGAATTTCAAGAACTTTTCTTTCATACTTTTGGAGAAGCTTGTGTGAAGATATGCTTGGGGCGAGGGTTTAGTGTAAGATTGTATGGTGAGCCAGCCATGTGCACGCTCTGCCAGGGAGGCTTTATCTTGCAAGAGAGATTCTTTCTTAACTATGTTGTTTACTACTTTTTTAAAACTTGCAAGGGTCCCTGATTGTTCCCATAGTTGCCGTAGCCCCAGCTGGTTAAGAGCGGCCTCCAGGTAAAGTCTGGCAGGGCAGGCCTCTTTGGCTTGTAGTTCTTTCCACAAAAGGGCGTTTAGCATTTCCGGTTCTCCCTTTCTGATTTTGTGCTAGCTTTTGATAAATGTTCCTTTGCATGCCAGCTCTTCTCTTGATAGCCCAAATTCTAGCCTCATTTGTGCGGGGGATGTGTATCCTGGCAGGCCGAAGATCATTCGCCGTGCTCTTGCAACAGTGCCGTCTAATATGTCCGCATCCCTCCCTCTCATAGCTTCACTGCCGTAGGTGATGGACGGAATTAATTTTGCCTGAATCACCCTTATTAGAGGGAGGAAGCTTGGGCCAGTGATCTTGTTTTTTAGATTCCTTAATGCCACAGCTGTCATTGTTCCTCTCCTTTTTATGGCCTCGCATTGGGGCTTGCAGTTGCCTTTATTGTCGATGATAACCCCCAAGTATTTATATTCAAGTACGGTCTCCAGCTTGCGTGATGCCAAGTACCAGTTATTTGTTTTTTTTGTTTTGAGGATGTTAACACACATAACGTTGTTTTTTTCTTGGTTGATACTAAGCATGTTGGTTTCCGAGTATTGCGACGTGATGTCCAGCAGACACTGTAGGCCTACGGGGGTCCGACTGATATGCACCAAGTCGTCAGCATAAAATAAGTTGGATAGCTGGAAGTCTCTTGTTTAAATAATATGGGGAGGATCCCGTTTGGACCTGGCATGTTTTCGCGTCTTCCCTTTGCGATTCTGCTGCAGATTTGTGCATCCATGATTGGAATTTCCTGTTCTGCTGCTTGATTTTCATTGGCTCGCAGTAGTCGGGCTTCAGGGTCATGCAAAATATTGTTTGTCCCAGGTCGAATTTCTTGAGCTTTATTGAAATGTGAGTTGAGGAAAGTTATCCAGGCCCTGTGACGTGAGATTCGATGCCCTGACACCCTTCGTTGGTCAGGTTGTTAATCTTTTGCCAGAACTGTGAGATGTTGTTAGTTTTGGTGTTGTGAAGAAGTTTAGCCCATAGAGTCTCATCTGCTTCTTTTTTGAGTCGCCATATCAGCTTTCTACGGTCATCCCTTAGCTGTCTAAGCTACTGTTGGGCAGTGGGTTCTTTCCTCAGTCTCCGCAGAGCTCGATTTATCAAGACTTTTAACTTTTTTAGTTGGACGTTGTTTCTAAAGTTTGGATATTTCATGTGCTTCTGAGCTTTGGCCATTCCTTTAGATCGAAGGTTTCCCTTTTTTGTTCCAGTGTTATTTCGTAAAGTTTTTGTAAACGCCTCCCAACTCTCAATTAGGCCTGGTTCAGCTGCTTGTGCTTCACCCAGTGCCTGCTTTGCATGAGAGAGGAGACTTTTTGGATCGTCCGTTCTACATTTTATCCGTCTCTCGTTAGCGGTGTATTCTACGCTGTGTGCATTAGCTAACGGTGGATGTGATATTGAGGAAGCCTCAATCGTGACTTCCTAAGGCAGGTGGTCGCTGTGGTCTAGCGTGCCAATGTGGAAGTCCCTTGCCTTTGGGTACGAACAGCACGAGAAGAATGTGAAGTCTATTGTAGAGCTGGCTGTTACGTTGTGGAACGTTGCTGCCTGAGGGCGGTCTCCTGGGAATCTGCCATTAAGTGCTCGAAAGCCCAGCTCTTCCAATATTGTTAAAAGTCTCTGTGCTGTTTTCGAGTGTCTACCTCCAGAGGTGTTATCTTGGGGGCTTGTTTCCCATACAAATGGCTCCTCCTCGCGATTGGTGTCTATGATTGAATTACCAAGCATATTTAGGTTGAAGTCCCCACTAATAATCAGGCTATTTGATTTCTCGGCCCTTAATATTTTTACGAGCTCTTCTTTCAGCTGCTGACTTCCTCTGGTTTTTTCTCGCGGGTATAAGTAGAGATTTATCATGATTATGTCCTCCTTTTTATCCAGCTCCTGGGTGAAGATTTGTGAAAATTGCATTACATTTGGGGGAGCTAGCTTGTATGGCAGGGGCGCTACTGCGTAGATGCTCCGTATGGAGCTGTATATAGCTAGGCCGCCCTTCATATGGCCAAATATTTCACTCTTTATAGCAGGAAGGAAATGCAGGTTGTATCCCTGGAGTGCTGGCGGGGAGTCAGACCACGTTTCTTGGAGTGCAATGATGTCAAATCCTTGCAGATATTTTTGTAGTTCCGGGTCAGTGAGCTTATCTCCTAAACCGTTGATGTTCCATGAGCACAGGTTAAGGGTGTTTATGGTGTTCGTGCCACTGGGCTTAGTTTGTCACAGATTTTCGGTTTTGATGTTTATGGCCCTAGAAAGCCAGCTCCAGTCTTGAGAATTTGAACTTTTCGTTGTAAGTGATCTCTTGTTTTGCATCTCTCTGGGGTCTGAGCTCTCAGGGGTATTACTGCGAGCACCTCGCAGCACAGAGAATAATCGTGAGATCGAGTGGGCCTGTCCGTGCTCTTTTCGATGTTCTCTGATAATTATTAGGGGGTCAGGGTATCTAGGTTTGGAGAGTGGTCGAAGCTTTATGCCCCAGGTTTTGAACTTGGCTTGTTCTTTTAGCACCTTTTTGGCTAATTCAGCCGTGGCCCATACTGTTTTTGTTGCTTCTGTTCCTGGGTGCTCCGATGATTCAATGAATTCGACTGACTCCAGATCACTGGACTTTACATTTTCTAAGCTGTTGATGGAGCTTAGTAAGCATAAGATATTTCCCCTGTTTAATATATCTACCGTTCCCTTGGATTTATACGCCGGGTGGAACACGATTGTGGAGCTACCTGCAGGCCCGCTCTCGTGAGTTGGTCTGCTCTGTATAATGATTAGTTCATCACCTGATCCATGGGAATCCTCCGTCGATGATCTCTGTCCCTGGGAGCCCATTTCCTTTACCTGGGGTGTCTCTTCGCCAGTAGTACTTGCTGCTATTGTGGCCCCTTGTGGCTCCCCACAATGGCTTCCAGGTTAGTTTTTATGGGCGGCACTGATGGTATGTTTTTTTTGAGTGGTGTACATCTTTTGGATTTTAACCTCTCTTCCTGGGTCGGGGCTTTTCTTAGGTCATGATCCGTGTCTGCCTCTTCGCTTGTCTGAGCTGGCGTATCTTGTGTAGGATCCATTGTCGCGTTCCCAGTACAGTTGTTCTGGCCCCTTCTGAATAGCGCGGGGGAATTATCTTTTGATTGCGGCCCTTCCTCCTCTGCTTTCTCCTCTGTTTTGTAGGTCGAATGCTTTCCGCCAGGTCCATTTTTTGCGGAGATTTACCAAGTAATGTTGTGTTGCTTTCTGATGGCAGTTGGTGTCCTAGGTTCAGTGAGATGTTATTTGGTCCTGGCTTCATTGAGTCCGTGGCCTCCATGTGCTGCTTTGCTTCTAGTATCGACTTTAGAGTCGCCTGAGTCGATCCCTGAGTTCCTACTTCCAGTGTCGGCAATACTTTGTTTCTCATCTGAGCATGTCCGCTTATTGGTTTGTTTTTACAGCCCCCTTTATATCAGAGAGAAGGTTCTCCATTGCCGTTGGAAGTTTTGCCAGCTTATCCACAATTGTTATGCAGGTACAGTCGGTCTGTATGAGTCGTGTCTCTGCTTGCACCCTTCTGACCAGATTATTAAGCTCTGCTAGCTTCTTGTCGATGTTAGCGATGAAGATTGAAAGTGAATTAAGGACAGACAGTTGGAGATCCATCTTGTCCAATTGATATTGGATGGCATTTACGGACATTTGCATAGTATGCAGCAGAGAGGTCCAGATGTCTTCTTTTACTTGTGACTTTTCCTTGCCAAAGTTGGACTTAGGGGCACTTATGTTTGATCCTAATGGTTCGTCTTGGGGGGCTGCAGTGTAGGAAGCTACCAGTTCTTCCCACTGCTCTGGTGTGAGGTAGGAGGATTCTGGTTCCATGCCCTGAGATAATGTAGTGACTGGCCCCAGTGTATGTGGTTAGCCAGGTCGCGACTTGGTACAAGTTGTTCGTGCTGTTGATCAAAGGTTTGAGATGTGGGCCGTTCTTGCATTGTGGGTTGAAGTGCGTTTGGTGACTTTCCCTCTATCATATTGTCCGCTTTGTTCAGTTCGCTATTCCCCGTGTTGCTTTCTTGTTGCCTACACATGCCTTCGAGTATTGGCGAGATATGCTTTCCTGGCACGGGTTCTACTTCTGACGATGGATTGCTGTGCTGTGGGAGTCCTATGGATATTGTGTCTCCCCTGTTCGGCATGATGCAATTCCAAGTCGGGCTGGATGCTTGTGTCTCTTGTCTCTTGTCCCTCATTACTCATACGTATTTGGTGCCCTTCGTCTAGATGCTCGTATTTTGAAGACCTGGGAGGGCTTTTCTTCCCTTCTTTTTTTTGTTGCAGTTACAAGGTTTGTGACGTGACCTTGACCCTCATTCTTACTCCAGCTATCATTTTGTTTGGAGTCCGCCCGCTGCTCCATCTTTGGGCTCGTTGGAGCAATTTCTTCGGTTTCCTTGCTTGAATCTTCTTTGCTTGTGTGGGCTACTCCAGCCACACCGTTTTCCCCGTCTCCAGTTTCGATTGGCTCTCCGTTAGTCACTTTCAGCAGCTGCTGGCTTCGATAATGTAATTTGCTTGGTTGCAGCGGAGTTGGTAGGTTGCTTACGTTATTGGTATTTAGACACAGGACTGGCCCATCGTCTTTTACGAATGAGAACTTCATGTACATTTTGGGTTGGAAACCAGTCTTGTTCGGGGTAGACACGCTTGTTGCCCCTTTCGCCCTGATGTTTAGTAACGTTTGTGGGCTAGTGAGTAGAGGCGAGATCAGGAAGGCTTCCCCCTCCTCCTCTTTTCCTCCTTCTTCCCCTGGATCTCCCCACTGTCCTTCATGAGAGCCTTCTTATTTGCCCTCCTTGTTCTTTTGTTGGGATTGACAAGTCCCGACTGGTCCCTTGACTTCCTTGACCTCATGACGGTAGGTGCTGTTATAGCTGCCTTGCTTTTATTATGGATGGCAGTTCACAGTGGACGGTACGTTGTTGGTGGCTAATGTTAATCTTAACGGAGCTTAACAGAGCCCCTCCCAAAGATTCCCAACTTTTCTCGTCCGTAGCTCTAGGCCCCTCACACCTGAGCGCCTCGTCTGCAACCTGGAAAGGGTTTCGCCTTTTGTCTTTTTGTCCCTTTATCTTGGTAGCTCTTGACCTTTTACTATTCTTTTCTTTTCTTTTCCCTTTGTACCTTTGTTCCTTTTGCTCCTTTTGCCTTTTTTCTTTTGTCGTTTGACTTTGTTTCCTTGTTGCTTTATTTTATTTTATTTTTTTCCTTTTGCCCTTCTGTATTCCCAGAGATCCCTGTGTTCTCAGAACCTAGGCCTTGTCTTTGTCTTGTCTTGACTTTTGTCCTTGCTCTAGCGAATTGCCCCTTTGAGCTCTGTGACCTCTTGCCTTTTCTGAGCTTTTTTTAGCCTTTCCGACCCCCCCCTTTGGCCCTTCCTTTGGCCCTTCCGCCTCTGCTCTCTGGGGCTGTCACTGAGGGTATCATGTGGTATCTTGAGTATCCTTGGGTATCCTGGGGGGACCCAGCCAAGGGGCCAGTGTCCTGTCTCGGTCACTAGTCGTTCACCGCCAAGGGTCACAAGAGCGAAGGGCCGGCACCCTCACCACTCACCTACCAGCTTACTCTCCGAACCCGTTGACAGTGGACTGCAGTGGTGCAGTGAGGCGGCGTTGCGTGGCAGTGATATTGGTGGTAATATTGGTGGTCTCCGGTGGCAGCACACCGCAGAGATAAGCTGAGGCTGGCCCAGCTGAAGACGGGACGGGACGCGTTTAGCGTGGAGATGCGGCTGCGGCTGCGGTTTTTGTGGGTGTGTGGTTATGGTCAATGTGTGACAGTCCTAGCTCTGCAGCAGACTGCAGACAGCGGCAAGACCAGGGTCAGGGACCGCGAAGGCAGCAGCGGCCAGCTGGGCCCAATCCGAACCTTGGAGCCCTGGAGACGGCAGGAGGGTGTGCGAGGTGAGGCTTGTGCGGGATGGGCCGGCAGTAGTTGAGGCTGTAGCTGTAGCTCCGTGGCCCGTGGGTGAAGCTACGGAAGCAAGGATGAGAACAGGGGCCAGTGACCAGGGGCAGAAGGCAGAGAGACCTGAGAGCAGGGCACACAGAGAGCACCGCAAGCTGCACCCAACCTAGTTGGGCCGCTTCCGCAGGCTTGCCTGGGCTCTCACTCTGCGGTCCCCGCTAAGGGCAGCCGCGCTCTCACTCTCGCTTTTCCGCGCCTACCTCGGTTTGCTTCTGCATATCCAGGCCATCTCCCACACCGGGCGCTTAGTTCAGCCGGTACCTCGGCCGCCTCCATGCAGACCGCCTCCGGAACGCAGTTGTCCGCTCTCCGCTCTTTGCTCCTTGCTCCACGCTCTGCGTACCGCTCTCTCGCAGACTTCCCACGTCAGAGCCAATCTGAATCTGTGATGAACAGGAGTGTGGAAGAATTAAGGAATAACACAGTGATGGTTCTGAAGGTGATGTGGGCTGCGGCGGCGATGTGAGTCATTGCAACAGTTCCAATCCATGCAGCAGCAGAGATGCGTTGGTTCTGCTCGGGGTTGCGCAGAGCAGCAGAGAAACTGTGTTGGATATGCTGGACCCACAAAGGCTGGAAAAGCAGCCTAACCCCACTTCCAAGGTTCCAGGACTAGGTTGGCACCACTTGGCGAGGAAGATTAACAGATGGCAGAGTCCAGGTGTAGATGGAAGGTTGTTGTTCCTGAGGCTTCAGATCAGGAGGCAAGGCAACAAGTCTTTGGAGTCACTCTGGGAACTGGGTTCAAGAGATGTAGGTCCAGTCCTCATCTAGGCAGGAGGGCAGCAGAGAGCAGGTCAGGACTGAAAAGCAGGAGTCCAGCAAAGTGGCAATCCTTCAGCAGCACAGCAGTCCTTTTTCCTGGCAGAGTAAACACAGGTCCAGAAGTGTTCTGAAGTGTGAGTGTCTGAGGTCCCCTTTTTATAGTCTGATGCTCTGGTTCTGGAAGGTGGGAGAAGCTTCTAGATAGTTTCTTTGAAGTGCATGGAATTCCCTACATCCGTACTGTCCTGGCTTCAAGCTGGCTGAAGTGACTATGCAGGGTTGTTAGGCCCTTTGTGTGGAGACAGGACACAGCCTATTCAGGTATAATTGAGGCTGGACCCAGCTCCACCCTCCCATTCTGCCGGGGATGACCCATCCACTCACAGCTAAGCTGCCATTGTGTGTGGCTGTCTAGAGGAAAACACAAAGCCCAAATCCAAACTACACCAGGTCATGTGACTAGAATCACATCAGGCAACAAATGGCTAAAGCAACATAGTGCCAAATTAAAAAAAAGTGGAACTGCAATAAATGATGGATGGAATGCTGAATGATTCAAACATTCTCCCCCAGTCAAGAGATCTGGGTTAAATCCATCGTTCTTTTGCCCACTAAGCCACCCCAGTTTGGACCCAGCCATATGCAAATCAGTCTTGACCCTGTGCCTCAAGGTAACAGTCCAGACCGAACCGCCAAGCGAGGTCCTGCCTGGACCGGAAACAAGCATCCTGGGACTGGTTTCGGGGTATATCACCCTTCATCAGCCAGGCTAGATTGAATCCAGTGGCACAGTGAGCAAGGGACCCACGTCTGTGCATAAACGTCCCCCTTAGGGCGAAAAGTGTAACTGCAACAAATGATGGACGGAATGCTGGATGATTCAAACATTCCCCCCAGTCAAGAGATCTGGGTTAAATCCATCTTTCTTTTGCCCACTACGCCACCCCAGTTTGGACCCAGCCATATGCAAATCAGTCTTGACCCTGTGCCTCATGGGAACAGTCCAGACCGAACTGCCAAGCTAGGTCCTCCCTGGACCGGAAACAAGCATCCTGGGACCGGTTTCAGGGTGTCACCCTTCATCAGCCAGGCTAGTTTGAATCCAGTGGCACAGTGAGCAAGGGACCCATGTCTGGGAATACCCATCCCACTTAGGGCGAAAAGTGTAACTGCAACAAATGATGGATGGAATACGAAATGATTCAAGCATTCTCCCACAGTAAAGAGATATGGGTTAAATCCATCGTTCTTTTGCCCACTACGCCACCCCAGTTTGGACCCAGCCATATGCAAATCAGTCTTGACCCTGTGCCTCATGGGAACAGTCCAGACCGAACTGCCAAGCTAGGTCCTCCCTGGACCGGAAACAAGCATCCTGGGACCGGTTTCAGGGTGTCACCCTTCATCAGCCAGGCTAGTTTGAATCCAGTGGCACAGTGAGCAAGGGACCCACGTCTGGGCATACCCGTCCCACTTAGGGCAAAAAGTGTAACTGCAACAAATGATGGACAGAATGCTGAATAATTCAACCATTCTTCCCCAGTCAATAGATCTGGTTTAAAGCCATTGTTCTTTTGCCCACTACTCCACCCCAGTTTGGACCCAGCCATATGCTAATCATTCTTGACCCTGTGCCTCCAGGGAACAGTCCAGACTGAACTGCCAAGCCAGGTTCTCCCTGGACCAGAAACAAGCATCCTGGGACCAGTTTCGGGGTATGTCACCCTTCATCTGCCAGGCTAGCTTGAATCCAGTGGCACAGTGAGTAAGGGACCCACGTCTGGGCAAACCCGTCCCACTTAGGGCGAAAAGTGTAACTGCAACAAATTGATGGACGGAATGCTGAATGATTCAAACATTCTCCCCCAGTCAAGAGATCTGGGTTAAATCTATCGTTCTTTTGCCCACTTAGCCACCCCAGTTTGGACCCAGCCATATGCAAATCAGTCTTGACCCTGTGCCTCATGGGAACAGTCCAGACCGAACTGCCAAGCGAGGTTCTCCCTGGACCGGAAACAAGCATCCTGGGACCGGTTTCGGGGTATGTCACCCTTCATCAGCCAGGCTAGCTTGAATCCAGTGGCACAGTGAGCAAGGGACCCATGTCTGGGCATACCCGTCCCACTTAGGGTGAAAAGTGTAACTGCAACAAATGATGGACGGAATGCTGAATGATTCAAACATTCTCACCCAGTCAAGAGATCTGAATGCCTTGGAATGGCATGGGGAGAAAAAAAAAACGATGAATTTAGGCCCAGATCTCTGTACTGGGGTGAATGTATGACATTGTTCTGCATTCTGTTCATCAATTGTTCTTTGCCCAGACGTGGGTCCTTTGCTCTCCATGCCACTGGAGTCAAGCTATCCTGGCTGATGAGGGGTGAAACCCCGAAACTGGTGCTAGGATGCTTGTTTCCAGTCCAGTGAGGACCTGGCCTGGCAGTTCGGCTGGACTGTTCCCATTGGGCGCAGGGTCAAGACTGATTTGCACCCCCCCCTCCCTTCGTCCTGCCTTGCCCTCCTCAGCCACCATCTCCTTTGATGACTGGAACCTTACAGACAATGGCTAACTTCCCAGTTAACTATATCCATCTATTCTTTTATGACTACTGCCAGCACCACTATATCCTTTAATTAGCTCTAGCTTTCTTAAGATTTATTGGGACTCAAAAGGTTTTTTCTCTTTTGATTTGTTATCCATCTAGTTACGAGTAATGGGGTGAACAATGCTTCTGGGTTGGGGTGTAGGGTGTTCTGTTGGGCTGTTTCATGGTGCTAACGGTTTTCTTTTTTATTTTGTTGTTTTTTGTTCTAGTTCTCAGCTGCACCGTATACCCTCTTTTCCTCGCCTGCCCCTTTAACATTCTTACCCTATGACGAAACCTGACACACTGCTAACAGTTCTTTCTTTGAACGTCAACAGCCTTAATCACAAACTCAAACACAGGGCTATCTTCCAATACCTTAAACGCCACCTGCTTGGCAATCACTGCCAAGTCTTGCAATGGGTGAGCTACACCCGAATTTACCACGCGGGATACACAGCCAACTTCTGGGGCACTGCTATCCTACTGCATACCTGGCTTCCTCTGATCATCACAAGATTGCACTGTGACGTTCCTGGCTACTTTGTCCTGGTGGAGGGTGACATGGAGGGTGTCTACTAGACGATCACTTTTGTTATGTCCTCCCAAATGAGTTTCCCTTACACTGCAGGCCCTTGCACCCTTCCTCCTACAATCCCTCCCCAGCCCCAACCTACTATGGAGCGACTTCAACTCAGTGATGAATCCTCTGATGGATTCTAGTAATCCCACTGTCTGCTGCACCTATGATTTGGCCGCCTGGGTGTCCTCTCTGGACTTCTCCAACACATGGCGCCTGCTTCATCCCCAGGCTTAATAATACACCTTCTTCTCTCATCCTCACAAATCCTTAGCCAGGCATGATTACCTTTTAATACCCTCTATGGATATGATGAGACTGATCGATGCTCGTATCCTCCCACGTGCATTGACAGACCACACCTTATTACCCTGACCCGCAGGTCTTCGCGACATCAGCAACTAAGCCACTGGCACCTCAGCGCATGGTGGCTGACAGACTCTGAATTTTCAGGTTTGCTCCGGACCCAAATCTCCAGCTACTTAGACACTAACACACACTCTGGTCTGGGAGGCCCTGAAAGCAACCTTCATGGCCAGGTATTCTCCTACCGGATGGCTCCCAGATCCCGTAGACTCAAAGAGGTCATCTCCCTAGAGCGTGATCTGTGCTTGGCAGGTGAGGCCTATGTCGCTAACCCCATTGCTGAAGCAGACAGAGGATTTAAAAGGCTTGCACTTCACCAGAAACATCTGGACACTGCAGCCTCCGTACACCTTGTCTCACAAGGACGGGTCTACGAAGTGGGGGATCAAGCTGGGAGGCTCCTTCATTGGTTGGTGAGCAGAGACCTAGCCCTATGCCTGATTCCTTCCCTGCTGACAGAGACAGGTTGAGAGCTGTTGAACCCACATCCGATCGCACAAGAATTTGCCCACTACTTTACCCGCCTCTTTGCCACTCGCTCAGTACCTGAAGCTGAATGCCTCTACCCTATTGAAGAGGACTTAATTCTCCCCCGCCTAGCTGACATCAACAGACAAGAATTGGAGGAACCCATCACGGCAGCTGAGGTATCGGCAGCCTTTGGGGCACTTCTCACCTGGAAATCGCCTAACTCTAATGGCTTGCATCTAGAACTATATAAAAATATGCCTCCCTCTTTACCACCCCCTTGCTAGTAATGCATGAAGAAGCCCTGAAGGTGGGTGAAATCCCCTAAAATCTCTGTGGCACTACTATCTTATAGGCCTATTTCCATCCTTAGTATGGAATCCAAGATTCTTGCCAAGGTGCTGGCATACCACGTGGTGAAAGTTATTACCTCTCTTGTTCACCCAGACAATAACTGCTTTATGCTGGGATGCAGTACTCGTCACTCCCACGTCGGGTTCACAATGTGATTGCCTTATCTGAAGACGTGATGGACTGTTGAGCCCTAGTCTGGATTGATTTCGCTGTCAGATCCTGTTCCACTTTTTGGAACAGATGAACTTCAGTCCGATCTTTTGCCATTGTGTTCGTACACTTTATTCAGGTCCGTAGGCGAAGGTCCGTGTAAATGGGGTAACCACCCGGACTATCCCTGTGGAGTGGGGCACAAGACAGGGTTTCCCTCTCTCAACCCTCCTCATTGAACTTGAAATTGAGAGTCTGGCAGAGTGGATCCGAATGGATGCTCAGCTCTGTGGCTTCTGCTGGCCAGATGAACATAAGTACCAGGCCTCACTCTACAAGGACAACATGCTCATTTACGTGGGTGAGCCAGAGACTTTGATCCCTGCCTCTTGCACATTATACAGGTATAGGCTGATGCCTCTGACCTCATGATGAACTGGTCCAACTTCACCTACATTCCCCTCTGGGGTTCCCATGAGGACATCCAGGCCATAACCCCATTCCATTGGTCTACCGGTCATTTCCGATACTTGATGCTACAGATCTCTTTCACCCAGCGGCAATCCTGGGACCTTCACATCACACCCCTTGTAACAGGTACCAGAAGGGACATTGCCCACTGGGCTACTCTTCCTTTCAATGCAGTTGGCAGGGGAGCATTGTTTAAGATGGTCTTGCTGCCAAGGTTCCTCCATGTCTTATGAAATTATCCTTACCCCATCTCCCTATCCTTTTTCCGCCCACTACAGTCTGAAGTGGCATGTTTTATCTAGGCCAGGGGCCCGCCATCATTCTCCTTCCGCAAGTGTGTACTGCACCCATATGATGGTGGGCTGGGTTGTTTGACTTTCATTTCTACTACTGGGCCAGCCACCTTCTCCCTATTAACTGACTGGTTCTTTGCTAACTATGGGGACCCGTCAAAGTGACGGAAATCCATGCATTGGAACTTTATGGTACCCTCAGTCTTCTACACGACCACACCATCCCCATGGACCTGTCCCCGGCTACCAGTGCGACCCTGCTTGCTTGGCACCAACTGTTCAGGTGGATTGGGTGGCACAGGGTGTCAACGGCAATGACACCCCTCTATGTTGGGTTCTTGGCTCCCCCAGGCTGCTGCCTTAGAGGACTTGCAGGGATGGGAATTCATAGGTCTCTCGACATTGGGAGACGTCTGGGCAGGCATGTCTATGTGTACTTTCCAACAACTTTTGGACACCTTTACTATGCACGAGTCACAATTTCTTCACTTTTTACAGTTAAGACATTCCCTGGAGGCCTCCCTTGCCTTTTCGATGCTCCTACCTCAAGCCAATCCCTGGAAATGCACTTATTGGAATTGCGATTGGTCAAGAAGGGAGTATCTTGCCTCTACAGCTCACTAGTGAATAATACTCCTGACGCCATGACTACCCTTAGAGAGAGGTGGATTTGACCCTCTAGATGATGATGACTGGGTAGAAATGAAAATTGGCCCTCGATCTCTGGCAGTTTCAATAAAGCTCTGCCTCATTCAATCAAATTATCTCCACCGTGTATACTATAGCCCCTCTCAACTACATAACATGAGAGGCACACTGCCACTGAATTGCTGGTGGTGCCAGCCCCCACTAGGAACTTTCTTTCATATGGTCTGGGATTGTCCAATAATTCAAATATACTGGACACACATTTGCAATGCTATCTCCCACATTGTGAACAGATCAATTCCCTTAGATCTGAAGTTAATCCTGCTGGACTTGGCGGATGCTTGGGAAGGGAGTCGCTATGTTTGACAACTTGTCGATCTGTGCCTCATTATTGCAAAAAGAGACATTGATCTGGCAGTGTAGCGTGGCCCCTCCATCCCTCGAGTTGACGAGGGAAATGGACTTTGCCATTGCTGCCAAAAAACATGTTTACAAATCCAGTGGATGCCTGAAAAAGCACAACAAAATATGAGGTGAATGGCTGACATATCCGGGATCCTTATATTCTACAATGTGAATTTTCGTTTTACATACTTCTTTATATTCACTAGCAGGGTTTTGCAAGGATGAGCTAAATGCGGCAATGTTACTTTGGTTTGTTGAATTTCGTTTATGAAGCAAACTGAAAATCAATAAACAGATGTGTAAAAGAAAAAAAAAAAGAAATAGCACCCTCCCTCCGACATTATGGTTGTTTGGGCAGAATATTGTAAAAAAATATTGTGATACAAAAATCTTGTGACATGAATATCGGGACATGAAAAATATAGTTGACAGGAATATTATAAGTAAAAATAGTTTGTATTGTTGTTTTTGATTTCATTGTTAAAAATATTGATGTGGAAAATATCTTTGTATAAAATATGATTTGTAAGTGTTAATTGGTATGTATTTTGTTGTAATGTGTTTTATTGTATCTGTTTAGATTTTTTTGATTTGTGTTTTTAGTTGAGGTTTGTATATTTAGTTGTATTAATGTATATAAATAATTGTTAAATTCTTTGTCTAATAGCGGGAAATTGGGTATTTAGGGGATAAATATGGGGAAATTTAAAAATATATTTTTTTTTTATTAAAATTTGTTTTAATCATTTTAAAGATATGTATATTAATGCAGTAATTAAATTTAAAAAAACATACCCGAAAAACACATGACACTCCCCAAAATACATACATATAACAGTTAACCATCATAATATAACTAAGATACCTCAATTTAACATAACATCGTGATCGATTACTAAAGCAGTGTACAAAAAAAGCAAAACTACAAACTAGCGAAACCAATAACAGTAATACATTGAAATATACAAAAACCTGCAAACAACACTATAACTACCTTCAACACCCTCAAAACCCATTAAAAATCCTAAAAGAAAGACTTACCTGTTCCGATGAACAGCAGCACCTTACAGCGTCCTGGTTCTAGGAAAATAGACTAAAAATAACACAAATACATTATAAAATAGAAGGTAGCTGTAAAACAAAATGGCTGGTAAATGAAACTAAAATACAAGCCCCCCTCTTTAGAAATGATTAGGAAATGTTGTAAAAATGTGAGATAAATTTATAAAAAAATGTAAAGAAGTATTAAACATGTAAAACAAATTGGAAAAAATTTAAAACAAATGAAATAATAGTATAAGATATATACAATAATTTAATATATACAAAAAAATGCAAAAATGATGAAAATATGTACATTACAAATTTTAATAAAATGTCAAAAACTATTAAACAATGAAAAATACATGTTGAAAATGTACAACATACAATACTATGTGAATATAATTTACATTTGTTTTATTAATTCAAAAATAAAAATAAATATTTTATTTACTTAACTTTACAGAAATGTTTGTTTGTGAGATGAAATGTATATATTATAAAAAAGGGAAAATATTCAATAAATAAAGTTTGAAAACATAAATAAAATGAGAAAAATATGTGGCATGTGTTCATTATACAAAACTGTGTATTTATTAATATTATTGTTTACAAATATGCAACTATATTTTATTATATTTCTAATTACCAAAAATAGTAGTAGTACATTTATTGTATGATTAATTAAAACCTTAACAATAGGGAACATTTAAAAAAGAGAATTCAAAAGTAGTTAGTTCATTGTAGTGCCTTATGACATACAGGAGTAAAAAGTCGGACAAGTAATTTAAAATCAATTATAGTTGCCTTAATGACAATGTGATTGAAAAAAGCCAAAGTGCACTGTGCGTTGGAATAGATAGATCTTTGTGGGCCAAATAACCTTCACAAGCTTATGGTATCAGAGAATGAAATACATATTTTAAGATCACCAGTCGTTACATAAAAGATCATGTAGGAATCTGTTGCAAATAAGTCAGGGTGCATTGTGCATTATGTTAATCAGCATTCATCGCTGCATTTAATTGTTTTTTATAAGCAAGTCCTGCACCACCTTGAAGTATCTGTCAATTCTTGCTAGGTGCAAAGGGACCCCGGTAGTAAAAATCCAGGTTGTAGCATCACTGCAAGTCCTTAAGCCATGCATTAAAAAGAGTGGCGTTAGTAAGTATCTGCCTAAAGTGAAGTAGCGACGGGCAGCAGCATAGTAAGTGCAGGAAATGTTCAAGTTTATAGCCACACAGCCTGCACTTTACAAAATTGGAGAGGAATGACCAGTTTGGGTTGAAGTCTTTGATTTGTAATGTCATCATCCTCGCAGCCAAGATTTGAGTGATGCAGGCTTTCCAAATTGAACAACTAAGATAAGGCTGTGGCTTTAGGCCGACTTGGTATTCATTGTCTTACGAGGATACCAGGGCTTGTGAGAGTCGGGCAGTCTTGATATTTTCCACATCAGAAAATTTCTAAAGGAATCTTGTCTGTTTCTTCAGTAGGCTTTTCACTGCTATATGCGAGAGCGATGGAGAATTTAGTGCGCTTAAGTCTATTTGAAGAGCGTCTGCTGATGCCATTATATATGTGCTCCAAGGACTGTTTTTGGATTTGAATATATTTTGAAGGACAATCTTTAATGTTCTGGGCATGGCCGTAATGTATCTGTGGTAACATTTTAGGATAGAGCCCTTGTTATTCCATTTTAGGCCCTCTAGGCCAAATTGTATTCTCCCCAGCAATCCTGTATAGTACGGCAGCCTAAACACTCTTTTATAGGATGTAGTTTTTCCATATTTTTGATACGTACTCCCGGGAAGGCCTCACTGCCATTGGTGATGGCAGATGGTAATGTGGCTTTAAGCTCTTTTTTGACTGAAGCTGAAGTAGGGCTTTCAAGGGAGGCGTTCAGTTGGCAAAGTCTGATGATAATTAGTGCAGCCTTGTCTTTTAGATGACTCAGATGTGTTTTGGGTCCACCGTTTGCCAAAAGCCAAGTACCCAAGTAGTTAAATGATTTTGCTCCTGTTATTTTTAAGGGACCAGTGGTGATTTATTTGCTTGTGCACCCTTCCAAATGATATCACCTTTGTTTTTGAAGTGTTTGCTATCATCTTGTTTATCTTGTTATACTGCTAGGCCTTTCCCCCCCGTGCTAAACCTTTTTTTGGCTATTTGGGGTAGTTCGCGCTTAGGCCCCTGTAACTTTTTTACCACATAAGGTATCCACGCCAAACTTGCGTCCTTTTCTTCCAACATCATGGATATTCTAAAGGTACCCATGGTTTGTGGATTCCCCTGGAAGGGACCCAGAAATTAGCCAAAATACAGCAAAATGTTGGGTTTTTTGAGAAAAATGGGAAAAAAAGTGCTGCAAATGAAAGCGTCTGTTTTTTTCCCTGCAAATGGTATCAACAAAGGGTTTGTGGGGCTGAAATCACCATTTTCCCAGCTTTTAGGGACTGACAGACTTTTGTCAGAAAACCAACATTTTTTAAACAGTTTTGGCATTTTACTGGGATATAGCCTATTTTTGCTATTTTTTGTGCTTTCAACCTTTTTCCAGTTAATGGTAGAAATGGGTATGAAAGCAATAATGGTCCTGTAAAGCTATACATTTGAGAAAAGTAGACAAAATTCTGAATTCAGCAAGGGGTCATTTGTGTAGATCCTTCAAGGTTTCTTTAGAGAAACTAACAGTTGAATATAGGAAAAATTGAAAATTAGTTGAAAAAAACAGCTATTTGTGCCAACGTTTTCACCTGTAACTTCTAATTGTGACAGCTGTTTGAAAGCAATATACCGCTACATCCGCTGGACGTTTCTGGTTGTGGGGATATATAGGACTTGCAGGTTCACCAAGAACCCGACGAACCCAGAGCCAATAACTGAGCAGCGTCTTGCAATTGTTTTTTATTATGTACCGGGTATATAGCAATTAATTTGGGAAAATATATACATGGAAAAATCGGTA
This sequence comes from Calotriton arnoldi, assembly GCA_963921515.1. Classification (NCBI taxonomy): domain Eukaryota; kingdom Metazoa; phylum Chordata; class Amphibia; order Caudata; family Salamandridae; genus Calotriton; species Calotriton arnoldi. The sequence continues at coordinate 17,799 of CAWUFW010025959.1, read as the reverse complement.
TGAAAGACACCTATGTATTTCTGAAATTGGAACAAAATATAGAGTTTAAAAACAGTAGATATTTGCACATTTCCGAATTGGGAGTACGCATACTAGCATGAGAATTATAGGTCATTTCTCAAAATGACTTTTTTTTTACACATTGTCTTTCATTTGGAAGGCAGAAATGCATCGAAAGTCAATAGGTAATAACAGTTGCTCTACAATTCTGTGTTACCCTAAGTCTCCCGATATAAATGGTACCTCACTTGTGTGGGTAGGCCTAGTGCCTGCGACAGGAAACGGCTCAAAACGCAACATGGACACACTTATTTTTACAGTGAAAACTGATCCTTTTTTTGCAAAGTGCCTAGCTGTAGATTTTGAACCCTAGCTCTGCCGGCACCTAGGGAAACCTAGCAAACCTATACATTTTTGAACACTAGACACCCAGGGGAATCCAGGATGGGGTGACTTGACTGGCTCTCACTAGGTTCTGTTACCCAGAATTCCTTGCAAACCTCAAAATGTGTAAAAACAAAACACATTTTCCTCATATTTCTGTGGTGGGAAGTTCTGGAATCTGCGTGGACCCACAAAATTCCACCCACCCCGCGTTCCCCAAAGTCTTCTGAGAAAAATGGCACCTCACCTGTGTGGTTAGGCCTAGTGCCCGCGACAGCAAACGTCCCAAAACGCAACGTGGACATACCACATTTTCACAGTGAAAACTGACCCTTTTTTTGCAAAGTGCCTAGCTGTAGATTTTGAACCCTAGCTCTGCCGGCACCTAGGGAAACCTAGCAAACCTATACATTTTTAAAATCTAGACACCCAGTGGAATCCAGTATGGGGTGACTTGACTGGCTCTCACCAGGTTCTGTTACCCAGAATCCTTTGCAAACCTAATAATTTGTCAAAAAAACACATTTTCCTCACAATTCTGTGGTGGAAAGTTCTGGAATCTGCTTTGATCCACAAAATTCCACCCACCCCGCGTTCCCCAAAGTCTTCCAAGAAAAATGGTACCTCACTTGTGTGGGTAGGCCTAGTGCCCACGACAGGAAACGGCCCAAAACGCAACGTGGACACACCACATTTTCACAGTGATAACGGACCCTTTTTTTGCAAAGTGCCTAGCTGTAGATTTTGAACCCTAGCTCTGCCGGCACCTAGGGAAACCTAGCAAACCTATACATTTTTGAAAACTAGACACCCAGGGGAATCAAGGATGGGGTGAGTTGACTGGCTCTCAGCAGGTTCGGCTACCCAGAATCCATTGCAAACCTAAAAATGTGTAAAAAAAAAACAAATTTTCCTCACATTTCTGTGGTGGAAAGTTTAGGAATCTCCAGGGATCCACAAAATTCCATGCACCACGCATTCCCCAAAGTCTTCCAAGAAAAATGGTACCTCACTTGTGTGGGTAGGCCTAGTGCCCGCGACAGGAAACACCCAAAACACAACTTGGACACACCACATTTTCACAGTGAAAATGAACCCTTTTTTTGAGAAGTGCCTAGCTGTAGGTTTTGAACCCTAGCTCTGCCGAAACCTAGGGAAACCTAGCAAACCTATACATTTTTGAAAACTAGACTCCCAGGGGAATCCAGGATGGGGTGACTTGACTGGCTCTCACCAGGTTCTCTTACCCAGAATCCCTTGCAAACCTCAAAATGTGTCAAAAAAACACATTTTCCTCACATTTCTGTGGTGGAAAGTACTGGAATCTGCGTGGATCCACAAAATTCCACCCACTCCGTGTTCCCCAAAGTCTTCCGAGAAAAATGGTACCTCACTTGTCTGGGTAGGCCTAGTGCCCGCGACAGGAAACGGCCCAAAACGCAATGTGGACACACCACATTTTCACATTGAAAACTGACCCTTTTTTTGCAAAGTGCCTAGCTGTAGATTTTGAACCCTAGCTCTGTTGGCACCTAGAGAAACCTAGCAAACCTATACATTTTTGAAAACTAGACACCCAGGGGAATCCAGGATGCGGTGACATGACTGGCTCTCACCAGGTTCTGTTACCCAGAATCCCTTGCAAACCTAAACATTTGTCAAACAAAAACACATTTTCCTCACATTTCTGTGTTGGAAAGTTCTTGAATCTGCGTGGATCCACAAATTTCCTCCCACCCAGCGTTCCTGCAGGTCTCCCGATAAAAATGGTACCTCACTTGTGTGGGTAGGCATAGTGGATGCAACAGGAAATGGCCCAAAACCTATTGAGGCAACATCAAAATTACCTATCAAAAACCAACCTGGTTTTGTGAGGGGGGTCCCATGAGTTTTTTGTCCCAGGCTCGGTGGCCATCTAGGGAAACCTTCCAAACCCACACATTTCTGAAAACTAGACACCCGGGGGAGTCCAGAGAGATATGGATTGCGTGGGTCCCCCAACATTTTCCTACCCAGAATCCCCTGCAAACCTCAATTTTCTCAAAATTTTGTGTGGGAAAGTTCTGGAATCTGCGTGGATCCACAAATTTCCTCCTACAAAGCGTTCCCCCAGGTCTCCCGATAAAAATGGTACCTCAATATGTGGAAAATTGTGTTTTTTCAGCTAAATTTGAGGTTTGCAGGGCTTTCTGTGTAGGAAGACGTTGGGGGATCCATGCAAGCCATACCTCATTGGACTCCCCCGGGTGTCTAGTTTTCAGACATTTTTGGGTTTGGTAGTTTCCCAAGATGGCTGCCGAGCCCGGGGCCAAAACCCTAGGTGCCCCCCCAAAACCAGGTAGTTTTGTTATAGGTAATTTTTAAGTCTCCACAGTACGATTTGGGCCATTTCCGTTGCAGCCACTATGCCTACCCACACAAGTGATCGGGAGACCTGGGGGGACACTAGGTGGGAGGAAATTTGTGGATCCACGCAGATTCCAGAACTTTCCCACACAGAAATATGAGAAAAACGTGATTTTTTTCCAGCTAAATTTGAGGTTTGCAGGGGATTCTGGGTAGGAAAATGTTGGGGGACCCACGCAAGCCATACCTTGCTGGACTCCCCAGGGTGTCTAGTTTTCAGAAATGTGTAGGCTTGGTAGGTTTCCCTAGATGACTGCCGAGCCCGGGGCCAAAAACTCATGGGACCCCCCTTGCAAAACAAGGTTGTTTTGTGATAGCTAATTTTGATGTCGCCTCAATAGGTTTTGGGCCCTTGCCTGTCGTGGGTCCTTGACCCACCCACACGAGTGAGGTACCATTTTTATCAGGAGACCTAGGGGAACGCTGGGTGGGAGGAAATTTGTGGATCCACGCAGGTTCCAGAACTTTCTGACACAGAAATTTGAGAAAAAAGTGATTTTTTTTCAGCTACATTTGAGGTTTGCAGTGGATTCTGGGTAGGAAAATTCTGGGGGACCCACGCAAGCCATACCTCACTGGACTCCCCTGGGTGTCTAGTTTTCAGAAATGTGTGGGTTTGGTAGGTTTCTATAATGGCCGCCGAGCCAGGGTACAAAAACTCAGGTGACCCCCCTTGCAAAACCAGGTCCTTTCAAAATAGGTAATTTTGATGTCTCCACACTACGTTTTGGGTCCTTCCCTTCCGCGGGTACTTGGCCCACCCACACAAGTGAGGTACCATTTATATTGGGATACTTTGAGAAATGCTGGGCGGTAGGAAATTTGTTGTTTAATTCTGAAGCGTGAAAATTTGGGCACAATAATGCAAGGAAAATGTGACAGTCACATATTGAGGTTTGCAGGACATTGTGGGTAAGATAACTTGTTGGGATCCACAAGAGAGACATCACCATGTACTCCCATGGGTATTTAGTTTACAACAATATCTACAGTTGGTAGGTTTTTCTTAGATGGAATGTACACCTTGGCAGAGAGACAAAAAAGACAACTATTACTGCACAGCCATCTAATCCTCAAGCACACACACATACTGGTTGGATTTGGCATGAGGGCGAGTGATGGTTCAGGATATATAACATTTTATTAAAAAGAGATTTCACAAAAATGAAATGCCCTGTCAATAATTGACAGGACAAAAACTGAACCAGTGACTCACAGCTCGTGAGCTGTAAAGCCACGTCAAGGCCCCAACCGCTTTACAGGCCATTCACACATCTTTCATACGTGATACACACAAGACCATTCACACCACCAGGCACAAAACCAACACATTACAACATTCACAAAAAGGGACAAGGTACACCCTGCTGGAGAAAGACAGAAAAGACAAATATTTCTGCACAACCACCTAATCCTCAAGCACACATACATACCGGTTGGATTTGGCACGAGGATGAGTGATGGTTCAATATATACAGTTGTATTGTTAATAATTGAAAGGACGAGAAACTGAACCATTGACTCACAGCTCGGGAGGTGTAAAGCCATGACAAGGCACCAACCTCTTTACAGGCCATTCATACACCTTTCATACGTGTGACACATACAAACCATTCACACCGCCAGCCGCGGGCCCAGCACATTACAACACTCACACTAGCAGACAGCGCCATTCAAGGGCCCATCACTTTCACATGCCCACATTCCTGACACAGCAACCACACCAGCTGATGGATGGCGTGGAGTGGCGTTTGGCTAGCAGTGTGTGTAGTGACCAGCAGCAAGTCACTACTCACACACCAGCAGCCAAGCACCAGTCCACGCACACCACCAGCCAAGCACGAGTCCACGCACACCATCAGCCGAGCGTCAGTCCACGCACACCGCCAGCCGAGCACCAGTCCACGCACACCACCAGCCGAGCGCCAGTCCACGCACACCTCCAGCCAAGCACCAGTCCACGCACACCGCCAGCCAAGCGCCAGTCCATGCACACCGCCAGCCAAGCGCCAGTCCACGCACACCACCAGCCAAGCCCCAGTCCATGCACACCACCAGCCAAGCACCAGCCTACACACACCGCCATCACATTTAGGATTTTTTTATACAAAAAAGAAAACACAAACAAATTGCAAATAGATACAAATCTACTAACACAAAATCTGAAACTAAATACATTGCACAAATGCCAACCTTGAAACTGAACAAAAAATATAAAACAATAGAGACCAGGCAGTTCACTTTACCACTCATGGATGCTCCCAAAAATTATTTTGCGTGTGGTACATTCTAAAACAAGCAGGCACACACAGCGCAGGGTTAGAATAACACTCGGGGCAGTACATACGAGTCTCCTTCCGCGTACCTCTTCGCCAACAGACTCTACATCTCCTACTGGGAAAGTCTTTTGAGGGTGTGGGAGGAATGTGATCAGGAAAGTGGCGATCTTTCAATCTAGCCACATCCTCCACCACTCCATCTCTAGGAACACTTGCCTGTTCCACTACATCAAGGCTGCCTATTACAGACTCCTGAAACTTAGCAAAAGTCATCTTTGACTCAGGACACCAATCCTTGAATACAACAAAAGCATTAAAGGTTGCCAAGTGGAAAAGATGGATAGCCAACTTCTTATACCAAATGTAAGCCTTACGAAGAGCAGTGTAAGGTTCCAACCTCTGATCTACTCTATCAACACCACCCATGTGCCTATTATAGTCTAAAATGCACACAGGTTTGTGCGCTTCAGCAACCTGACCCCAAACAGTCACAGGTGAAGTGCTTTCATCATGGATGGTAGTCAAAATGTAAACATCTCTCCTGTCTGAAAACTTCACAGCTAGAAGTTCCTCGCAACGCAACGCACTGCACTGTCCCGCACAAGCTTTTGACAGGCAAGTTCTTTTGGGAAACATTTACGGTTAGAGCGGATTGTGCCACAAGCAACAGTGTCCACTTTGGCCAATTCCCTGAACAACTGCACACCAGTGTAGAAGTTATCTACATATAAATGGTGACCTTTGTTAAAAAGTCTTCTACCAAGTTCCCACACAATTTTCTCAGTCACTCAAAAAGTGGACGGACAACCAGGGGAGTTATTCCTGGAATCCTTACCGGTGTACACCCTGAAATTAGAGAAATATCCTGCCCTACTGTCACACAGCATATACATCTTAATTCCATAGCGTGCCCTCTTACTAGGAATGTATTGCCTAAAAACCAAGCGGCCCTTGAACAGGACCAAAGACTCATACACTGCTATTTCTTTCCCTGGAGCATAGATCTCAGAAAATCGATCTACAAAGTGATCAATGACAGGCCGAATCTTAAAAAGATGGTCACAATCAGGGTGATCTTGTGGCAACGCTAAACCATTATCGACAAAATGCAGCATCCGAAGCAGAAGCAAATACTTATCACGACTCATGACTGCCGGAAATATAGCCGTTGCCATCAAGGGACTAGTAAACCAATATGAAGACATTGATGGCTTCCTTAGCAAGCCCATCAAAAAAGTTAAACCCAAGAACTTCTTCATCTCTTCCAGATTTGTGGGAGTCCACCGGGTAGCTCTTGAGTGGAGCCTAAGGCTAGCACTGTTGTCCCTCAAAAACTGTTTGGCATACAAATTAGTCTGCTCAACAATCTCTGCCAAAAATACATCGTCCATAAACAACTGAAAAAAATGTATCGGCAAAATGTTTTCAGTATTCACTCTACACCCTGGAACACCAGTAAAGTCTGGCAATGCCGGCTGCACCATGCCTGGGGCAACCCAGAGGTAAGCACTTCCAATAGGAAGTCTTGCAGCCCCAGGCTGCAGCCCAGATGCCTCTTGCTGCACTATCGGCACATCAATGACCTCCTCTAAAACAGGCACTTCATCCGAACTAAGAGTAGATTCATCCGCACTGAGAGTAGCTTCATCATCCGATGATTCCTCGTGGACAGAAAACTCACTGCCTGAATCTTCCACTCCCTCCTCTGCCTCAGATGCAGAGTCAGTCTCTGAACCATGGTCAGAGGAAGACTCAAAAAGCATACCAACAACCCGCTGAGCAGTAATTCTGTGGCTAGCCATTATCCTTGCTAAGAAAGGAGACTGCACAAACAAGTCAACAACAACCAACACTGTGCAAAATAAGTAAGTAAAATAAATGTGTGCCTTTATCACAAAGATCCATATTCTCAAAAACTATACAATTCACTTGCAAGGGACAGCTTCACTCACCAGCACCTACTCTGCAGAAACACAGCAAAAACCAACGATATATCCCCCTAGAAAGAAAAAAACAAAACCAATTTCTAACAAGACAACAAAATACACATTGAGCACAAATGCAAAAAGTTTTTGTCACTCAAAAAACAGAAGCCAAACATACTGCTATTATTATACCATTTGCAAAAAACACATTCATGCATGGAAATGAAACTCATTTTCATTGTACAAAAAAAATTCTCTTACGAAACACATGCAACTACACAAACAGCAGAACCACCAGTAACGAAACCACAAACTGGAACAGTCTAAAGAGCAAAATCCTTGAACTAGAACAAAAAGGGAGAAATAAAGCATTACCATTGCAATTCACAAGAAATAAACAATTAACATTATAACACGCTAATGTCACTACCCAAATGGTCAATCTGCCAGATGGGCCTTCAAATAGGGCTGAGAAAAATGGGGGGGGGGTGATCTTGCCCAAGGGATCGGTTTAGGTTGTCTGCCAGGCCGATCTGTCCCCCAGGTGGGGCAGAAAACAGCAGACAGAAATGTGCCCCCCCTTGAAAAAGAAATAAATCCCTGGTGCCTAGTAGGGTTTTCTGCCTCCCCCTCCCGCCTAGGGCAGAAAGGCCAAAAAAAGGGCAGATCTTATTCTAGTGGGCTTTTCTGCCCCCACCCGGGACCAGAAACGCCAGAAAACCCAGCCGATCTGTCCCCAGGGGGGGCAGAAAAGTCTTAAAAATATTATGCCCCTTGAGGAAGCTACCCTTGCCCAAGGGGTCACTTCCTTTAAATAAAAGAGAAATCCCTGGTGCCTAGTGGGGCATTCCTGCTGCACGATCGCGACGTCATGCGCGATCGTGCAGCAGGAATGCCCTGCATTGAGACATCTCCCCCGATGCCTCAATGCATCGTAATTCCCCCCCGCCCCACCGGAGCAAGGAAGCATACCTGTTTCCTGCTGGACGCACTGGAAGCAAATGGCTTCCAGTGCGTCCGGCTGCTCCTGATGACGTCGGCGAGCGCTGTGTGCGCTGACATCATGGGATTGCATGGGGGGTCAGGGGTGGCAGCGGAAACTCTTCCGCTGCCATCTCCCTTTGTGGGGGCCAGATGGGCTGCCCATGGGGGGAGCGTCAGCGTTTCCCCCATGGGTGGGTGCCATGACGGAACCGCTCCGTCATGAGCATAGAAAGGGTTAAGGGCTCTCTGGATCCCTATTTTTGAGTTATCAAGGAGAACTATATCATCTGCATACTGTAATATCGTAATCTTGGTCGTTCCTATTTTTGGGGCAATTAGATTGGCGTTGTTTAGTGACGAAGACATATCAGCCGCGTACAAGTTAAAAAGCATTGGGGCTAGCACACATCCTTTTTTTAGACCTTAATTGGTATTGATCTTTTTTGTTAGAGCAGTGTCCGAGAGCTTGACCCTCACCCTAGTTGACGAATAGAGTGTAATAATAGCATTAAGCAGGTCACTTGGAATGCCCCATGCCTGGAGTTTGCTCCATAGGATGCACCTGTCCATCAGTTCAAATACCGACGAGTACTCAACCAAACATGCATAGAGAGCTTGTGATTTCTGGGTGTTCCCCTGGTGGATGAGCTAAGAAAGGGTAATTATATTGTCCAGTGTGGAGGAATTTGCTCTAAATCCTGTTTGGCAAAATGGGATAATTGCATTTGTTGTTACCAATGACTCTAGATCTTTTAAAATGGCTGAGGCTTATATCTTGGCCTCTATATCTAAAAGGATGATCAGACAGTAGTTGGAGGGGTTCTGTTTGTCGCCCATTTTGAAAATTGGATGCAATATTGACCCTCTCCAGCTATCAGGGATGTGGCAGAGTTTAAAACAAGAACAGAACAGTGGTGACAGTGTTGCTGACCACAGTACTTGATCGTCTTTGAACAGTTGCGCTAGGAGCCCGTTGGGGCCAGGAGCACCTGATGCTCTCATTTTACGTATAACTTCTTTGATCTTGTTAATCGTGAGCATTATGTCACCTTCCTTTGAGTCGTCCATGGGGTGTAAGGTTTCTGGGCCGGGAGCACTCAGGTGCTCAGCTGTGTAGTTTTTTTATGTGCAGTGTCCATATGGGTTCGTCAATGACCTTTGTTCTCGTGGCATCCTGACATGTTTTGTTTTTGATATACCTCCATAAGTCAGCCTGAATGCGTTTACTCATTAGTGAGTATACAGATTGCCACTCCTTTTCCCTCTGCTGAATTTTTACCGACCATATCAATTGCTTATGTTGTTTTCTTGCACCCCTCAGTTCTTGTTGCAGAGCAGCTTAGGTGTGGTGATTATGGGTCTTGTGGCATGCTTTCATCATCTTGCGGATTTGCTGTGAACTGATCAAGATAGATTGGTTGTTGTTCGAGGTTTTTGCAAAGTGCGCCCATAGCCTGGAGGATTAGCTAATGATTTGTTGATGCCCCTAATTATAGGTTCCCAATGGACTAGTAGATATTCACCGCCTTGGACCGGAAGGGACTGGACTGCCCTGTGGTAGCTTTCCATAGTTTTATTTTCTGTAAACAGACCGGGCCCCACTCTATTCTTCATATTAGGAATGTAGCTTCATCATGGAGAGTGTTGGCCAGCGTCTTATGGCTTTCCTGTTTAACTAAACTGAGATTAAAGGTTGTGAGGAGTTGAAGGTGGTTCTCTCTCATGTAAATAGAGTACTTCAAATCTCTAGAGGTGTTCCATGAGTTTTCCTGAAGCGAACACATAGTCAATCATGTTTATGCCCCTGTAAGTTTTCGGAAGCTGGACAGGTGGGCCGGAGTTTTCAATTGTAGTCTGAATAGACTTCAGTCCATATTTTTATAGTGTTTTGTCCAGTTGTTTGCTTAAGCAATTTGTTGGTGTGCAGCGAGTGAGAGTCAATCCCAGTTCTCGAAAGTTCAAATCCCTACAAAGTATTGTTTTGTGGTTCACATGATCAGAGAGGATTTGATCCAGATTTTCGCTTAGCTGACGCAATCTTTTTGCTCGTGCTGAGCTGAAGCTGTTAAAATAGATATTAATCAGGCGAATCTTAGTTTGAAGAGATGTTGTATTAGGTCTTTCCAGTGTGATCACTTGAAGCATCTCAACTTGATTTGGTATTTCTGTTACTGTTAATTTCAAATTGAGATTGACATAAGTTGACAGATTCCCTGATGGCCTCCCAAAGATCTTATTTTTTCTTGCTATTTTATGCACCCCTTGGAAGCCAGTGATTATTCGCGGGGTGAGTGACCATGTTTCTTGTAAAGAAAGGACGTTGGTTGCTATTAGCAATGCTTTTGCAGATTCTGATTTTAATAATCTTGCTAATCCAGCAACATTCCATGCAGGAGCTTTATACATTGTTGTGTTCTGACTGGACACAACAATAGGAGCTAGGAGCAGTTCATTACCTCTCTGGAGAGAGTGAGTGGAACCCAGCTCCAGTCTGGTGTGTGTTCTCCCAAGGTTTTTGCTGTGGCAACTTTCCTAGTGGCACCACTTTTTGGAGAATAGGAGCTAACTATATATATATTCTCTGACTGGGAGTGGGTGTAGGAATGCCCTGTCCCTCATAAAATGCTATGGGGGCAAGTTTTTTGATTAGGTATTTCTTTTTGCTTTTTTTGTGGTGCTACGTATTTAGGAACAGGAATTGTTTATATTCCAATACCCCATTCCTCAAGGACAGGCTTTTGTTCTAGTATTGCTTCGGCCAGCTGTTTTTTTTTTAGGATTATGACTGTAGCTTCACTCCCATTTCTGCACTCCCGTGTAGTTTTGAACTCAACGCTCAAAATGTCATCAGAGTTAAACTTTAATTGGCTGGGGATGGCATGAAACAGCCTTAGAAAATTCGAGCGGTTCAGAACATCGTGGCTCCCCTCTGAGGGGTAATGTGGAGTGAGTACAAGCTTTGTTGGTTGATCCCCGCTTAAATATTTGCCAATTTGGCCTTTGTTGAAAACTTGGGCAAGAGTGAGGTGGTCGGGGGAGGTTGGTCTAATCCTGACGAGTGGGGTCGGTGCTCCTTGTGGAACATCATTGTTATTTGTGGGGCAGGTAGCTTTCTGATGTCGGAGCCAGGCCAGGCGGATGCTGCATCCTCTGTGCATGGCTGTTGGGTGCTGTAATTAGAACCAACGTGATTTGTTTTTTTTGAAGGGTCTATGTTTTGTGTGCGTGCTGAGAATGCTAGTATGTCTGTACCCTGGGTTGGGCAGGCTGATAGTTGGACTAATTTTGGGTCTTTCTTCTTGTTTCCATTGTTTCTGGGCGAGGTTTCTGTCTGTTCTCAAGTGCGTTGATACTGCGTTTCCTGTTGGTGGGTTACTGTACTTTGTGTCCTCCCCATGTTCAATATTGGGCTTATTTGAAGTGAATACTGGGGTCTGATTTTCTAAGTTTGCAGGTGCAATCGTTTGCGCTGGTTTTAGTTCACTCTTCTCCTTCCCAACAATACTAATAAAATAATGCAAAGTATTTGTACTACATACAAAAAGTAACATAAAAGATTTCAGAATAACAATATAAAATGTAATAATGACACTTCAACATAAAACATTTTTTAAAAATTGTTGGACATTAAAGGAGTGACATTTAATATTCCCACTCCAATCCAACCATATTGGGGGAAGGTTTTGGACACTAAAGGGGTGACATTTACTATTCTCACTCCAATCCAACCATATTGGGGGAAGGTGTTGGACCCTAAATGGGTGACATTTCCTATTCCCACTCCAATAAATACCAATTTGGGAAAGGTGTTGGACACTAAAGGGGTGACATTTACTATTCCAACTCCAATCCAACCATATTAGGGAAAGTTGTTGGACACTAAAGAGGTGACATTTACTATTGCTACTTCAATCTGTACCAATTTGGGGAAGGTATTGGACACTAAAGGGGTGGCATTTACTATTTGCACTCCAATCTAAATCCAGCCCATAACAATGCAATCCCTCCATATCATTTTTTGATTTTAATAATAACACATAATGAGGAACCTTTCCCTTAACATGACAACCTACATAACGAAAAACAAACCCTAATATTCTCTAAAGCAGATAACTGACTAAAACTGAGACAATGTGAGACATGGATGATGGATGGGACCTTCAAAATGTGTCCCAAACTATTCACTCAGAAATACACAGTGAATATCAAAGCACAAATATCCCTTTTGCATATGCCCTACAACAAAGTAAACAAAGCAGCACTTATTATGACTTCTTAAACCATATCAGACATAAAACAAATACTTACTACCTCAAATAGCCATGATTCAAACCATTCTAAAACTGTACCCTCGTGCAGCCATGCAAGGCTTTTACTGTTACTTCAATCAAAGTATATGAAGGCATGTAGAATATTCTAAAAACGGCCAATTTGCTTTTGAAATAAAAAAAAATGATAGCAATAGCCTATGTCCCTGTCACAGAGGTAGCCACCCACTACAATCTACTAATAGAAAGCCCCTTCTCTCAACAAAATGAAGACAAACTTAGCCCCCTAATGGACTATTCCAAAGACACTTGGGTTGACAGACTGCATCTCTCAGGTCACAGACACCAACTGAAATTCCAAATACCATGGTGGGGTGTCTATGACAGCACCCTGGCACAGGAAGCCAAAACAAACAGGGCAGTGGAAGAATGGCACAATGCCTTCCAATCCATATTAGGCAGAACCCAACCTACAATATACATATTTATAGAAGCATTACAAAAAGAGCAAAGTTACCAAGAATTAAGAATGTAGGAATCTGTCAGCCAAATTGGCCTTAAACTATGTAAACAAACCAAAATGATGTACGATATCCTACAATTTAATGTCAAACTCTTCATAAATACCAAAGGAAAACCTAACTTAGAAATGAGAGCCAAAACGTATTGTAAAATAAATAATAACCTATCAAAATCCTCAAAAACTATGACAGTTTCTAAACCAACATACCAAATCATTTTTTAAAATAATACATAAAATAATGTATTGCATCAGCCCAAAGTCAATTAAAATTCCTATGTTAATGAAAACCGATGTAATAAAACTATATATAAATTATTTAAATTAAAATGTAATCATCTCCAACCAAGAAACTAAAAAACAAACTCACTCTATCACATAACTTAATTACAACACATAAACCAAAAATTCCATATAACAATCAAAAAATATTCACACAAACATAATAAACTTTCATTTCCCACCCAAAAGGAAATTAAATAAATAAAACATACTGTTCGGTAGCTGAAGATCTTTTTCTGTAACCACATAATAAAAATTGTAATTCAACATTGTAAATTGTTCATTTATGTGTATGTCTTGGTATCTTCTAGGGGCAGGTGGGGTATCAATGGTGGCTTTTTTAGTTTGTACAATTAAATGTTTTAAAGTGGGTATAGGTAGTAGTTGGCCTGTGATGTGTTCAGGTACTTTAGGCAGTATACCCCTAAGGAGTTTGCATGTGGGTTCCTGGGAGCTAGTGCTTGCCTCTCTTATATCTTCCAATATCTCCCTTCTATTTCTGTGGTATTTGGGGAATGGTTGTGCTCTCTTAAATGAATTACAGCATCATCCTTTGTAGATGCCATCCCATAGCATGTATTCGAATAATATTTAGTACAGTTGTAGTTTATAGTTCCTGTTGACGCACTTTCTTGGCTGTAGACGTAGACCATGTGATTTAGTAACTGCTTTCCTTTCTGTGAGGTCATATACTTTGCAGCTTCTGTCATTGTATCTGAAAGTAGCATAATTGAATAAATATAAAGAATATTTAAAAATGTGTACATTTGTTATTTATATTTAAGAATATGCAAGTATTTCTATTTTGTATACTTATATGTATGTTCTGTTTAGACATTTTACACAGTTTTGCAGCTTTTCTGTTGGGGTGTTCTCATGTAGAGCAGGTGTTTTTTTCTGTTGGATGAAAATAAATCATAGGTTTCTTATTAAATGCAAATTTGTTGGTAGTTTGCAGAGGTTGAGGTCTTTAGCTTTATTTTTGCTCGCCATTTGGGTGAGTTTATAGTTTTGTAGTAATTTATACATACTTCATCTCCTACGCCGACGACACCCAGCTAATCCTCTCCCTCACCAACGACCCCACTACCGCCAGAGCCAACCTGCACGACGGGATGAGAGACGTCGCCGACTGGATGAGGAACAGCCGCCTTAAACTGAACTCAGACAAGACGGAAGTCCTCATCCTGGGCTCATCACCCTCCGCCTGGGACGACTCCTGGTGGCCCCCGGCCCTGGGCACCGCACCCAAGCCAACGGACCACGCACGCAACCTGGGCTTCATCCTGGACTCCTCCCTATCGATGACCAAACAAGTCAACGCCGTCTCATCTTCATGCTTCAACACCCTGCGCATGCTCCGCAAGATCTTCAGATGGATCCCCACTGAAACCAGGAAGACCGTCACCCAGGCACTCGTCACCAGCCGACTGGACTATGGGAACACCCTCTACGCCGGAACCACAGCCAAACTTCAAAAGAGACTCCAGCGCATCCAGAACGCCTCCGCACGACTCATCCTGGACATCCCCCGACACAGCCACATCACCGTACACCTGAAAGACCTGCACTGGCTCCCCGTCAGCAAGAGAATCACGTTCAGACTCCTCACCCACGCACACAAGGCCCTCCACGACCTGGGCCCAAAGTACCTCAACGACCGCATGTCCTTCTACACGCCCACACGCCAGCTACGATCAACCAGCCACGCCCTCGCCACCGTACCACGCATCCGCAGAACCACCGCCGGAGGAAGATCCTTCTCCTACCTGGCGGCCAAGACCTGGAACTCCTCCCCACTCACCTTCGGCGAACCCAGGACCATCTCGCCTTCAGGAAGCAGCTCAAGACCTGGCTGTTCGAGCAGTAACTTACCCCCTCCCCCAGCGCCTTGAGACCCTCCCGGGTGAGTAGCGCGCTCTATAAATGCCGTGATTGATTGATTGATTGATACTTACTTTCTTATATCTTTTTGCTGGTTTATGATAGTTGTTATTTTCTGGCAGTTTATGGCTGTGTCAAGGAGTGTTTTTTTTTAGGAAGTGTATGTAAAGAGAAAGAAGTTGGAGAGTATTTTATTAATTGTTTGTTCTATAACATTCTTAAGTTTAATAAGAATTACATTTTAGTGTAAATATAAGTTAAACTCACATGGTTCAGTAGTTGTTGAAATGAAAATATTTCTTCTGCAATGGCTTGGTGAGAAAATCAGGTACAGTTTCTTCATCTTGCAGAGTTTGTCGTTTTTGAAGCAGTTAGCTGTTTCAGTTAGAGTGCCCTTTATATTGTTGATTTAATTATTTGTATGATATTGGTTAAAGTTGTTTACACGTTTTTTTTTTGGGTTAGTTTAGCTTCCTTTGAATTTTTTTTATTCGTTCAGTCCTTCTATGGTAAATGTACTTTAGTTATTATTTTTGATGAATGATATATAGTTTGATACTTTTGAATATGTATATATATATATATATATTCACTGAAAAAACCATGTCATGAGTGATGTAATATGTGACGTCATCAGCAGTGCATTGCGGGGGCGTGAGTTATAGTTAGCTGAACTAACTATAACGGGGGAATTTCTATGGTTTTGTACGAGTGAAATGTCCAACTAACTATAACTGTCCCTAAAACCTATGGTTTTTCAGTGAATTTCAAAGGTTTTTTAAATGCTAATTTCTAACTATAAAGTGTCTGAAACCTATGTTTTTTTCAGTGAATTTCAAAGGTTTTTAAATGCTAATTTCTAACTATAACGTGCCTGAAACCTATGATTTTTTAAGTGAATTTCAAAGGTTTTTTAAATGCTAGTTTCTAACTATGCCTACAGAGGTAGGACATGTGCAGAAAGAAGAAAAAACGCACAGAAAGAAGCAAAAGAAATGCAGAAAGAAGCAACAGAAGTCCACAAAGACGAAGAAAAGTGCAGGAAGAAGCAAAAGATGTGCAGTAAGAACCAACAGAGGAGCAGAAAGAGGCCTTGTTGCAAAATAATCCTGTGCCCACAACTTTTTCAGACGGGTACTGGTGGTAACTGACTCTGACTAACCAGAGCCAGTGCTATGCTAAAAGACACTTAGAATACAGTGAAAACACCTACATACACTAGGGAACACTATGCGTTGGGGTACCCCTGTGATTAGCATGACCTCCTCTGTAAGTCCCTAGTACATAATAGGGCAGGGGGATTAAAACTACCTCTTGAAACGCCCTACAGGGCGCGTTTGCACAGTGGTGAAGGGAGGGGGGGGCCTGAGGTGACATGTGTGCAAACGCGCCCCGTGGCGCGATTTAAATTGCAGGATTAAGTCCCCTTGAATCCTGAGGGTCCCTGGTGCCCAACTAGCCCCCAGGTACCTACAGTTAGGACCACAGAGCTGAGTTGCAGAGAGGCGTTCCGAGGCCACGCACCTTTTTCACCTCTCTGCAACGCAACTCTGTTGTGCTTACTGAAGGTACCTGGTGGGCTAGTTGGCCTAAGGGTCCCTCAGGATTCAAGGGAATTAATTCCCCAACTTAAAACGCACCACAGAGCGTGTTTGCGCACATGTCACCTGAGGCCCGCCCCCTCCCTTCACCACTGTGCAGACGCGCCCCGTGGCGCGTTTTAAGTTGGGGGATTAGGTCACCTTGAATCCTGAGGGTCCCTGGGGCCCAACTAGCCCACCAGGTACTTCCAGTAAGCACCACAGGCCTGCGTTGCAACGCCTGTAACAAATTGTGCAGTTGTGTTTAGGTAGTGAAGGGGGTTGTGCTGGGGGTAGTGTTTTAGGGTTTAGGGTAGTGCAGTGGTGTTTGTGTAGTGTAGGGGTCTTGCTGGGGGTATATTTAGGGTTTAGGGTAGTGCAATGGTGTTTGGGTAGTGTAGGGAGTCGTGCTGGGGGGAGTGTTTTAGGGTTTAGGGTAGTGCAGTGGTGTTTGGGTAGTGTAGGGGGTCATGCTGGGGGTAGTGTTTTAGGGTTTAGGGTAGTGCAGTGGTGTTTGGGTAGTGTAGGGGTCGTGTTGGGGTAGTGGTTTAGGGTTTAGGGTAGTGCAGTGGTGTTTGGGTAGTATAGGGGGTACTGCTGGGGGTTGTGTTTTAGGGTTTAGGGTAGTGCAATGGTGTTTGGGTAGGGTAGGGGGTACTGCTGGGGGTAGTGTTTTAGGGTTTAGGGTAGTGCAGTGGTGTTTGGGTAGTGTAGGGGGTACTGATGGGGGTAGTGTTTTAGGGTTTAGGGTAGTGCAGTGGTGTTTGGGTAGTGTAGGGGTTCGTGCTGGGGGTAGTTTTTTAGGGTTTAGGGTAGTGCAGTGGTGTTTGTGTAGTGTAGGGGGTAGTGTTTTAGGGTTTAGGGTAGTGCAGTGGTGTTTGTGTAGTGTAGGGGGTCGTGCTGGGGGTAGTGTTTTAGGGTTTAGGGTAGTGCAGTGGTGTTTGTGTAGTGTAGGAGGTCGTGTTTTAGGGTTTAGGGTAGTGCAGTGGTCTTTGGGTAGTGTAGGGAGTCATGCGGGGGTAGTGTTTTAGGGTTTAGGGTAGTGCAGTGGTCTTTGGGTAGTGTAGGGGGTCGTGTGGGGGGTAGTGTTTTAGGGTTTAGGGTAGTGCATTGGTGTTTGGGTAGTGTAGGGGGTCATGCGGGGGGTAGTGTTTTAGGGTTTAGGGCAGTGCAGTGGTGTTTGGGTAGTGTAGGGGGTCATGCTGGGGGGAGTGTTTTAGGGTTTAGGGCAGTGCAGTGGTGTTCGGGTAGTGTAGGGGGTCCTGCTGGGGGAGTGTTTTAGGGTTT
>CAWUFW010025958.1:0-38456 GCA_963921515.1 Calotriton arnoldi | reverse complement strand
CCTAATGAGCCCCGTAGCGTACATGAGTGAGGATTCTGAATAACTAACCTATAATGAAATATTTAAAATATAAAATATTTACTATAAAAGTTTTTAAAAAAAGAAAAACAATTTCGGAATATGATCCTGTATCTTAATAATTTTAAGGACTAAACATTGGATGAATGTGGGAGTATGAATGAACACATTTTTTTCAGAGATTACAGAGATTATACATTGTAGAAATAATTTGCTTTAAGCGAATCAGTACAGACAAAGATATACTAATATGTATTTATTGCTGATTAACTAAAGGAAGAAAAAAATATGTATAATTTTTTTGTATTAATAAATGTTTTTGATAAGAACAAGTATCTGGGTTTATATATAATGTCGGATGATTCAGTGATTCAACAGGTTCCTAAGTGTTTTTTCTTGCAAACATTCTTTATGCCCTGACTTAGGAACAAACCTTATTTTCAGGGGTACCCCTTTTCCTTACAATTGATTACATAAAGTATGTCATAAGTAAATTTAGCAGCAGAGCATGTAAATCATAGTACAAAGAGCTCTGTATAGTTGTAAGTTAAATCCAGCAAAGATTTGCCTTTTCAAAGGAGGGGAAACGGGGTCTCCCAATACAGAATCCCCAAGTCCTTTTTAGCACTTCAGACAAAGACATTCATACATTCTATATGAGTACATGATTCTCAGGATATACACCAATAAGGAACGAGCAAGAAGAAATATTTTACTACAGAATACATTCAAGGATTCTCTCATGGTAGTAGTACGTTGGATCTTAGTCGTTCTCACAGTTTACTAGAGCAATGAAATTGATACATTGTATAGCAATAGCCTGGGACAGTTGCAATGTCCTTGGTTATGTAAGGTGAAAGAAGTTCTCTGGGAACACTTGCTATTTATTTGTATCCCAGAGAACCCTAACAATGAATAGAACAGAAGACAGCAATAGTCATTATGTGATATACTATAATGTTGGTGCAAGATCGAGGACAGTGTAAATACAGCCTAATTTAGCTTAAACTCAATTTGTTATGCATTTAATAGAAGGAAAAAAAGCATCTCCCACAAGCCTATTTCCCCACAACAACACAAATTAAAATATGTGCTCATGTAATATTAACCTGCTGCTACTGTGATCTGTCACCTTATAGCCTGGGTTTAAGACTAATTGTTAATCTCACTCGCAACGGGTATAATTTGGGTGTCCCCAGTCCTCACAGTTCCACCAAATAGAAAGGCAAAAGGATGTAATACTTGCAGAGGACATGAATGATTGTTTAGTTCTCCAGAAAACAGGATTAGCCAGAATAACTGATAGGGTGTGGTGGTATAGCACTTTCAAGCCATGCAGATGACTTTTCTCCAATTAATTTAGTTACACTTTTTTGATCCTGTGATTGATTATTATTCTGTGACCATTTCAATTTTTGACCAGTTGAAAGACTGCATGCATCTAATTTACATGCAGAAAATATAAAAAGGCTGTAAGACTTAACCACTACACCTATGTGGCTATACTTGTTGACTCTGCAGTCTGAGTACTGATTGTATGAGATCAGTGCTACACTGTTTGTTAAATAAAAATGATAACGCATTTATCAAAAGGATAGTCAATACCCATGAGTTTGGAACATCAACTGTGTCAGCAGACCTATAAAGGCAAAGCATAGAGGTTGCCTGTAAGGAATCATACATTTGGAAATCAGATTATGCTGGCTATTTCCTTAATCCACTGTCCAGGTTGCGTCTTTTTCAAGGACTAATAACGATGTCATTAGCAACTACAGTCATTTAGTAATCTATAATATTTACTTGCCAAACATATTTACGAAGATATCTGACAAAAACATTGACTGACATTTGGTTAGGGATATACATTCTATTTTTTTAAAAGATATTTACTTTCTCTTCCTTCTGTCATGCGGTTGTACTGAACCCTTTCCATTAAACTGCATCGCTAACTTTCATTAGTGGTCCTGCGCAATTGTTTCTATTTTGAAAAGATCACTCTAAATATTAGATGGCATCATGTCACTGGTGTTAGACCTGTCAGCGTTAGGGTGCTCTTCCCTCCAAACGTTTTTCCTTCACCCGTCCTATTTTTGCGAACCTCAGATTTCCTGACCTTATGGTACTGTGCATTTTACCACTGCTAACCAATGCTAAAGTGCTTGTGCTCTGACCCTAAAACATGGTAGAATTGGCTTATACAATTGGCATATTTAATTTACTTGTACGTCCCTAGCAAAGTGGTATCACATGTATCCAGGCCCAGGAAATTACTAAAACTAGTGGGCATGCAGCACTATGTGTGCCATCCACTTAAGTAGCCCTTCTAAACACGTATCTAGCCTGCCATTGCTGCCTGCGTATGCAGTTTTAAGCTACCATTTCGACCTGCCGAGATAAACTTCTTGCCTGACCCAAAGTTTCCTTTTTAATTCATATAAGTCCCCCCTAAGGTAGGCCCTACATAGCCCAGAGGGCAGGGTGGTGCAGTGTATTTAAAAAGTGGTACTTTTAGGTTTTACATGTCCTGGTAGTGAAAACCTCCTAAATTCATTTTTCACTACTGAAAGGCCTACCTCTCACATAGGATAACATTGGGTTACCTTATTACAATTAATAATTATAACTTTCAATTGGAAGCAGGTGGACAGGACGTGTTTGGTGTCTAAAGAATTGTAATTAAAAATTCTCTTTAATGGTAAAGTCGGATTTTTTGTCACACTTCTGAAAATGCCACTTTTAGTAAGTTTGCATTTGGCACCAATTATTTGGTGTCTGCTGCCTCTATTCTGGGTCACATGACTAGGTGTAGTTGGCAGTTGGTCTTTGTGTATTGCTAGGTGAAACAAAGAGAAACTAGGTGTTAGCAGGATGGACCACTCTGCATTATTGAAGGGGAGAAGCTGTCACCTACCACAGTTGCATTTCACAAAGGCCCTGCCTGGCACTCTCACAAAGTGTTTGACACTAGTCTATTGTGACCCCAGACAAACTGAGGCCAGGGCAGGAAGGCAGGAAATTACCAGCAACTCTGGGGGTGGAAGCCTCTAGAAGCTTCTCCTACTTCAAAGTGGGCACCAGGTATAAATATTCGAACCTCACCCCCCAACTCTTCAGTACACATCTGGACCTGTGGAAGATGCAGAAGGAGGACTGCTGTGCTGCTCTGATGCAAGGTCTGCCACTCTGCTGTCCTGCTTTGCCACGCTGCTGACCTCCTGAAAGAGTGAACCAGATTGACTCCAAGGGCTAGTTAGCTGGACTCCTGAACTGAAGCCTCAGGGATAAAACAGGCTGCCTCCATCTCCTACCCAGCACCTGGACTCTGCCAGCTGTGATTCCTACACTCCCAGGAGGTGTCACCCCAGTCCTGGAACCTTGGAAGTGGGCCTGAAGGTGCTCCGCCAGACCAAAATTTGGTCCGGAGCAGAACTGGTGCAATGAGCCGCAGCGCAACACATCGCCGACCAGAAACTCTGCATCAGAGCCACTGCCCGACACATGGCCCCAACAAACTCAGCATCAGAACCGCTGCAAGGTAAGTCTCCAGTGCAGGACTTTGCATTGCCATTTCCAGCCTTCCAGGAACCACCGGTGCACAATCCATCCTCGACACAGGCCTTCTCATCAGAAGCCCCTCATAAGTGGCATCCTCAACAACGATGCAGGAGTCAGCAGCACAAGCCCTGCAGCTTCTTCAGTGGCAGTCGGTGCGCAACGCATTTTAAAGCAGGACTTCACATCGCAGGCACCTCATCTATGACATCCTCAACAATGATGCAGCACCTCACATTGCAGGTTTGCAGTTCCTAGGAATTGCTGCAGCGCAGCGCATCCTCGACACAGGACTTTGCATCACTCCGCAATCAGGATTTATGGTACTCTTGTCCAGCGGGCCTAACTGGGTCCCTGTTGCCAGCCAGTGCTCCATAATGGTCAGCCTGAACTTGTGACTTTTTCCCAGTCCGGCACGACCAGATATTCACAGTTGCTGCATTGTACTTTTTGGCGCTAAATTTACTTAAACCGTTTTAAATTACATATCTCTGTTTCTCCTGATTTGATTTTTGTCACTTTAGGCTTAAAATTATTTATTACAATTTATTCTATTTTTCTAAATTGGAGTGGGATTTTTCTAGTGTTGTGTTTCACTTTGTTACTGTTTGAAGTACTCCATAAATACTTTATACATTGCCTGTAAGTTAAGCTTGACTGCTTTTGTGCCAAGCTATCAGAGGGTTAAGTACAGGTTAATTTGGGGTTGCTTCTGACTCCACCCTGACAAGGATTGTGGTTTCTGCCTGAGTACAATTTATCCTCCCCCCACCCCCGCAACCAATAACCCAATTTCTTACATTGGTTTCAGTGGTGAGAATTAAGACTTGTGTTTGTGCAGTGCCATACAGTGATTTTGTGTTCCCGGATAAGTAATCTGAGACAAATTTGAGCCGTTTTAAATTCTCCCTAGTTTTCTGATTGACCTTTTTTTCCGTTTTTTTAAATTTAAGTACCTTTCCTCTTTGTCTCATACCATGGAAGTGGAGAGGGTCAATGTAGACAACCTCAGCAGGGCTGATCTGCAGAAGCTCTGCAAGGAGAGGGGGCTGTGTGCAAGAAAGAAGGCCACAAAGCTGGATCTTCAGATAGCCCTCCGTGACTATAAGGAGTTCAGAAGAATGCAATCCCAGCCTGAGGACTCTGAGTATCAAGATCTTAATGATGATGATCCTGATGAGGGGGAACTTGATTTAGGAGTGGAGAAGACCCTGGCTGTGGAACCTCCAGAGGAGCGTGGCAATCTGCGCACTGAGAGAGAGCCAAGTGTTCGGGCAGGGAGCAGTGTGTCCTGCAAGACCTTGTACCCAGAGAAACTGGCAGACAGGAAAGTAGAAGGTGAGTTCAGTCTACAAATGGCCAAGCTTGAAACAGAAGAAAATAAGCCTGAGAGGGCCTTGGCAGAAAATAAACTGCTGCTGGAGTATGATAGGAGCATGAAATACCTGGTGATTAAAGCTAGACAAACCTTAGAGTTCAGCAGCAATGGTGGCAGCTTACTTGCAGTGTCTGAAGGTGACAAGAAGGTCTGTATACCTAAAGATCTAGTGCCCAACTATGTGGTGGCAGATGATATTGGCAAATAGTTTGCTGCATAAGAGATAGCTCTGAGTGTACACAAGAACCCAGAGGAGGTTGGGGGTAGCTTGTGGAAGCATATACCTACTGTGGGGAAGGACAAACTACTCACACTAGTGGTACATGGCCAGACCAAGTATGCCTACATGAAAGCCATCCTTGTTGCTAAATTTGGGCTGACTCCTGAGAAGTACTGTTAGAGGTTCAGGGATAGCCACGAACTCCTAAACCAGTCTTGGATAGATTTCTTGGATTACTCCAGTAAGGATCTGAATGGCTGGGTGAGGGGCAGCAAATTTAATGATTGTGATGGGCTACACACCCTGATTTTGAGGGAGCACATGCTAAATATTTGTTTAACAGAGTTGCACCAGCACCTGGTGGATAGCAAGCTGTCTAATCCCAAGAAGCTTGCTGAGGAGGCAGACCTCTGGGTCAGCACCACAGTGTCAACGAAGGAATCTGAGTAGACTCCCAAAAGGGTGGTCAGGGTTCCCACAGGAAGAAGGAGGGGGGAGACAAAAACAAAAAGTCCACAAAAGGCCCCCAAACAGTTCACATGAAAAAGGGTCCCATTCCCAATCTTGCCAAAAGAAAGGTTTTGTGGACAGAAATACTGGTAAGTTTGTCCCTAAGTGCTATATGTTCTACCGGTGTGAGCATATCAAGGGAGATGCTTAGTGCTCTAAGAGGGACGAGCCCACTAGTGTTAGGCAGTCCCAGGGATTGGCCAGTGTAGTGCTGGGGGAGGAGATGGTCCTAATCAGTGTTGTGGGACAGCTAGGGTTACCTTATTGTCCCTGGGTGATGTAGAGATAGTGCCTAAGGCCCACATGCCTGCCAATATTTCCATGTATAGGCAATAGGTCCCCTTTAATGGGTAGAGGGTGAACGCTCTGAGAGACACAGGAGGCATGCATTTCACCAGGTTGTAGTAGCAGGCAACTATGAGAGCCACTACCCAGTGGTTCTGGTTCCCTTTGAGTGGGGGAGAGGTCTCAGATTCTCTTAAGGTAGCTGTAGGGCCTGCCATGCCTGTGGAGTGTTTTCTAGGGAATGACTTGTAGCACACTGCCTTGAGAGTGGTGGAGCGCAAGTTGCACCTGGAATTGTTGAGGCTGCCTGAGAGAGTCTGTGTGACCACGCGGCCCATAGCTGGTCCAGGAGGAGAGTCAAGAGAGCCTAAAAGAATGACCCAGGCAGCTGCAAAGAAGGGGAAGAGCAGGAGGTGTGGGAAACTAGCCACTGAAGATCCCGTGCACCGGTGGATGGGGCACCAGAGGAGGGGGCCCGGAGCCGACCGGAGAGAACATTGCCTCTCTATGAGACCTGCCTGAGCTTGCTGGATGGCAACTTGAGGGTAGGCCCACCAGGGAAGAGTTCTGCGAGGTGCCAAGAGGGTGCCTAACCCTAGAGGAGCTATGACGGCAGGCCGAAGCCCAGGCAGCTGATGACAACTCTAGATATCACCTTATTTACTGGGAGAACAGCCTCCTCCACAGTGAGCATAAGACACCTGTGTAGGGGGCAGCATGTGTGCTTTTGGTAACCTAATGTCACAGAACCTTCCTCCTGGGTTTGTATCACGAGATACCCTGGGCAGGACATCTGGGGCCCACTTTTTTTTGGCCCCGGGTGAGGACAGGCTCAGATTCTCTCAGTAGGACTTGTTTCACCTATCAAGCCAGTGGAAAGACAGGGAAGATGTTCAAGGCTCCCCTTGACCCCCAAAACAGCTGGGCAACAGCTTTATCCTGGCTTTGATGGACCATGCCACATGGTGCGGAGAGGCTATCCCTCTGAGGACCATAACTGCACCTGCAGTGGCTAGGGCCTTGATGGGGATTTTTGCCCAAGTGGGTTTTCCCAAGGAAGTGGTGTCAGACAGGGGCAGCAACTTCATGTCTGCATACATGTCTGCGTACATGAAGTCCAAGTGGAAGGAATGTGGGGTAACCTACAAGTTCTCCACACCTTTCCATTCTCAGACTAATGGGTTTGTTGAGAGGTTCAACAAGGCTCTCAAACGGCATTAATATGGGCCTACCTGAGCCCATTAAGTGGAAGGGGAACATCCTCTTTCCCTGCCTACTCTTTGCATACAGGGAAGTACCACAGAAAGGAGTAGGGTTCAGCCCTTTTGAACTCCTCTATGGTCACCTTTTAATTTTGGTAAAGAAGGGATGGGAGCAAGCTCCCAAGAAGCTCCCACAGGATGTGGTTCGCTACATGCTAGCCCTCCGCAACCAAATACAGAAGCTCTGTAAGAAGGCTTCTGAGAACTTAGAAGTTAGCCTGGAGGTAAGGAAGCAATGGTATGACCAGAAGTTGAGAGTTTCAACCTGGCCAGAAGCTGTGGGTGATGGAGCCCTTTGAGCCTATGTTGCCCCTATGAGGTGTTTGAGAGGAAGGTGGTGGACATCAAGACCACCAGAAACATCCTACGCAACCTCCACCTTCAGCCTCACTATGAGGGGACTGAGGTCATCATGTTGGTGACAGATGAAGAAGTAGAGGAGGCGAGTGAGTCTCTCCCTGATCTCCTGTCATCCAAGGAGAAATATGGGTTAATGGAGGGTGTTACCCTCTCCTCTACTCTGACCCAGAGCAGCAAAGGGTCTGTCGCCGGCTATTGGAACAGTTCACCTCCCTGTTCTCCCTCACCCCTGGGATTACACCGTTGTGTACCCACGATATTGACACTAGTGACAGCCCCCCTGACAAAAACAAAATTTACTGACTGTCAGAAAAGGTGAGGGCCAGTATCAAGGAGTACGTCTCCAAGATTCTGGAGTTGGAGTGATTGGGCACTCCAGTAGTCCCTAGTACAGCAAAATGTTGCTGGTTCCAATGACTACCCCACTGGGCACCACCCCAGAATTTCATTTCTGCGTGGACTACAGGTGACTCAGTTCAGCCACAAGACTGACGCTCACCCCATTCCCAGAGATGATGAGCTCATCAACAGATTAGGGACTGCCAAGTTCTTTCATACCTTTGACTTGACTTCTTTTTGTGTAGCTATAGTTGTTCTAAGTGGGAAGGGTATGCCCAGACGTGGGTCCCATGCCCACTATGCCACTGGATTCAAGCTAGCCAGACCGATGAGAAGTGAAACCCCGAAACCGGTCCCAGGATGCTTGTTTTTTGGTCCAAGGAGGACCTGGCCTGGCAGTTCGGGCTTGACTGTTCTGATGGGGAGCAAGGTTGTGAATGATTTGCATATGGCTGGGTCCAAACTAGGGTGGCATGGTGAGCAAAAAAAACCAAAGGATTTAACCCATATCTGTAGCTGGGGGTGAATGTATGACAATGTTCAGCATTCTGTCCATCATCTTTTTGTGTTGCTATAGTCACCCTAAGTGGGAAGGGTATGCCCAGACCTGGGACCCATGCTCGCTATGCCACTGGATTTAAGCTATCCTTGCAGATATGGGGTGATACCACAAATCGGTCCCAGGATGCTTGAATTCCAGTCCATTGAGGACCTGAACTGGCAGTTCGAGCTAGACTGTTCCCATGGAGAGCAGGATTGAGACCTGATTTGCATCTGGCTGGGTCCAACCTGAGGTGCATTGTGAGCAAAAAATGAAGGATTTAATCCAGATCTGTGACTGGGGGGTGAATGTTTGACAATGTTCAGCATTCTGTCCATCATCTTTTTGTGTTGCTATAGTCACCTAAAGTGGGAGCGGTAAGCCCAGACATGGGTTCTGTGCTCGCTGTGCCACTGGATTCAACATAGCCAGGCTGATGAGGGGTGATACCCTGAAACTGATCCAAGGATGCTTGTTTTCTGGTCCAGGGAGGACCTGGCCTGGCAATTCGAGTTGGACTGTTCCCATGGGGAGCAGGGTCTAGATTGATTTGCACATGGCTTAGTCCAAACTGCGGTTGGATGGTGAGCAAAAAAACAATGGATTTAATCCAAATCTGTGACTGAGGGTGAATGCTTCACAATGTTCAGCATTCAGTCTATCATATTTTTGTGTTGCTATAGTCACCCTAATTGCGAAGGGTATGCCCAGACACGGGTCCCCTGATCGCTATCCCACTGGATTCAAGCTAGCATGGCTGATGTCAGGCGAAACCCCGAAACATGTTCCAGAATGCTTGTTTTCTGGTCCAGGGAGGACATTTCCTGGCAGTTCAGACTGGACTGTTCCAATGGAAAGCAGAGCTGAGACTGGTTTGATATGGCTGGGACCAAACTGGGGTCGCATTGTTATAAAAAATCGATGGCTTTAACTAAAATCTGTGACTCGGATTGAATGTTTGACAATGTTCAGCATTCTGTCCATCATCTTGTTGTGTTGCTATTGTCGCCCTGAGTGTGAAAGGTATGCCCAGATGTGGGTCCCTTGCTCGCTATCCCACTGGATTCAAGCTAGCCTGGTTC
Organism: Calotriton arnoldi; assembly: GCA_963921515.1. Taxonomy (NCBI): domain Eukaryota; kingdom Metazoa; phylum Chordata; class Amphibia; order Caudata; family Salamandridae; genus Calotriton; species Calotriton arnoldi. The sequence continues at coordinate 28,909 of CAWUFW010025958.1, read as the reverse complement.
ATGTCGGGTGATATCCTGAAACCGGTCCCAGGATACTTTTTTCCGGTCAAGGGAGGACTTTCCCATGCAGTTCAGGGTGGTCTGTTCCCATTGGGAGCAGGGTCTAGACTCTGATTTGATATGGCTGTGTCCAAACTGGGGTGACATGGTGAGCAAAAAAAATGGGTTTAATCCAGTTCTATGACTGGAGAGAATGTTTGATAATGTTCAGCATTCCCTCCATCATCTTTTTGTGTTGCTATTGTCGCCATAAGTGGGAAGGGTATCCCAGACGCGGGTCCCTTGCTCGCTATGCCACTGGTTTCAAGCTAGCCTGGTTAATGAGGGGTGATACCCATAAACCAGTGCCAGGATGCTTGTTTTCCAGACCAGGCAGAACCTGGCTTGGCAGTTCGGTCTGAACTGTTCGCAGGGGGAGCAGGGTCAAGAATGATTTGCATATGGCTGGGTACAAACTGGGATGGCATTGTGAGCAAACAAATTATTATTTTAACCCCGATCTATGCCTGGGGGTGAATGTTTGATAATGTTCAGCATTCCGTCCATCATCTTTTTGTGTTGCTATAGTCACCCTAAGTGCAAAGGGTATGCCCAGACTCAGGTCCCTTGCTCGATATCCCACTGGATTCAAACTGGCCTGGCTGATGATGAGTGATACCCTGGAACCGAACACAGGATGCTTGTTTCCGGTCCAGGGAGGGTCTTCCCTGGCAGTTCTGGCTGGAGTGTTCCCATGGAGAACAGAGTTGAGATTGGCTTGATATGGCTGTGTCCAAACTAGGGTGGCATGGTGAGCAGAAATTGATGAATTTATCCCAAATCTGTGACTGGGGCTGAATGTTTGACACTGTTCAGCATTCTGTCCATCATCGTCTTGTTTTGCTATAGTTGCCCTAAGTGGGAAGGGAATGCCCAGACATGGGTCCCGTGCTCTCCATGCCACTGGATTTGGTTCACTGACAGAATATCAACACCTAAAATATCCCCATACCACAGTATCGAATTATAAATATCAATGTCAGAAATATCAACATTCTATATTTATAATGGTAAGTACAAAAATATCGGAAAAAAATATCGACGCCATTAATTGAGTTGTACAAAATATCGTTTTATATATCTATATATATATATATAGATATATATATAACATAAAAACTATAAAAAATCATTTTAAACTTAGTAAAAGTAATTTTCCAATTAACAAATAATAATAATTAAAAATATTATAATTTCAAGTAAACAAAAAATAATCATTTAAATTGTAACAATACAAAATTTATACACATACTATTCCCACTACAATTTGAACAAAACTACGCAAACTATTAAAGTAAATATATAAACAATTTACCACTCCCATTTAGCACAACACATAAATATTTAGACTGGATATAAATACAATTTACAAATCTCCCTCCCATAAATGCAACAGTAGTACAAGTTATGAATAACACATAGAATATGATAGCGGAGAGCTAAAAATTACTATTCCCACTCCAGTGAGTGCAACAGTAGGGAAAGTGTTGGAAAGCGGAGGGATAAAATTTACTATTCCCACTCCAGTCAGTGCAACAATAGGGAAAGTGCTGGATTGCAGAGGGGACAAATTTACTATTCCCACTCGTCAGTTCAAAATTAAAAACAAACAAAATAACATCAACAAAATAAAAATATTTAAAAAACAAAGTAAATAAAAAAAATTACAAATGTTAAAAATAAAAATAAAAATATATTTAATATAAAAATTTTAAAAAGAAAAACATATTTTAATGTTAAATACATATCACAAATACCTACAAATATTATATTAAATCATCGCTGTCTACTTTGATGAAAAGATCAATAAGATTGTTGGTGGCTTAAACTCCAACAACAATAGCAGCCTGGATGAGGAAAAGGAACCACCTACGATACTAACAGTAGAGCAACAGGCAGAGGCATTCAACAGCCATCAGCCGCCTGCTCTAGAGTGCTTTCAAATTCCCACTGAGGATATATTTAATAACCTAGCTCAAAGTGTATCTTCTGGCTCCCCTCTGGATCCCCTTCCGCAGGGGATATGGAAAGAGTTTCAGTTAGAACTATTCCCCTGGTTGTGGCAGAATTGCTGCCAATCACTAGAAAAGGGAACTGTTCCAGAAGTCTGGAAGCAGGCAGTGGTGACCCCGCTGCTCAAGAAACCGTCACTTGATCCTAAATGCCCATCCAGTTTCAGACCAATTTCCCTTCTGCCGTACCCAGTAAAAATTCTGGAGCGGGCAGTTAGCAAATCCCTGTCCCTTTATTTAGAAGAAAACCACCTGTTAGACAAGGCTCAATTTGGTTTTAGACCAGGGCATGGAACAGAAACGGCCCTAGTGACGGTACTTGATAACCTGAGAATGCGAGCCGACAATGGTAATCCGTCCATATTAGTGCTATTGGATATGTCGGCCGCATTCGATGCGGTGAATCACAGTATCCTGCTGAAAAGACTAGAGGACATCGGAGTGAAAGGACAGGCACTGAAGTGGCTGCAATCATATCTGACGGGCAGGCAGCAGGCAGTAACTATCCCACCATTTACATCCCCAAAGACCCCTGTGCGACACGGGGTGCCACAGGGCTCAGCAATAAGCCCAATCTTGTTTAATATCTATTTGCGCCCTCTGATCCCAATCATCAAGTCCTTTGGCATCGATCTAGTCAATTATGCAGATGACACACAACTGGTGTTCTCTCTGGAAGGAAATCAAGCAGTATCCCTAGATAAATTCCAGGAGTGCATGCACAATACCTCCAATTAGCTCAGGAAAAACTCCTTACAATTTAATGGAGATAAAATGGAGATAGTATATTGCTCTACGGCCAAATTTGCGTGGCCTTTTCCCTCCGAGTTTAGACTCACCCCTATGGATAAACCACTGATCCCAGCTAGAACAGTGCGTAACCTGGGGGTTTTAATGGATGATAATCTTCAACTTGAGTCACAAGTCAACAAAACAGTTGGTACCTGTTTCTCATTGATAAAAGCACTACGCCAGATCCTCCCACTACTGCCCGTTGCTACTAGATCTCTAGTAGTGAGGAGTATAATACTGAGCAGGTTGGATTATTGTAACTCTTTGTATTTGGGAGCACCACAATCAGTGTTACTGAAGCTACAGAGGATCCAGTCCATAGCAGCCAAATTGGCGTTAATTAGGCAGCGCAGGTCCTCAACGACTTTAGCTTTAAAGGACCTTCACTGGTTACCCATCAATGAGAGAGTTCAATTCAAATGCCTCTGTATTGTGTTTAGGGCAGTACATGGTCTGGGTCCAATGTCTATGCAGGAGAAATTTACCTGGTACACTCCTGGGAGAAATCTCCGTTCATCGAGCGCAAATCTGGTAACCACCACTAGATTTAAGAAGACCATTACATGTGGAAGAGCATGCGGTGTAGCAGCCTCACGACTCTGGAATGATCTTCCCTTGAATATCAGACAAATTAAATCTCTGCTCCCATTTAGGAAAAGCTTAAAGACATGGCTCTTTCCTAGGGATTAGTAATACGAGCTCCTCCTAACTGGCGAATATGTTATCTGTATGCACACTGACAACAGGGTGAGTCACAGCGCCAGGATACCCGCAGGGTGACAGTTTGCGCTATATACGTTCAAATTACATTACATTACAAATGAAATGAAAAAATAATTTTCAAACAAATATTTTTATTTAGAAACTATTTATTAAAAAAAACATTCAATCAATCAATCAGGAATAGGTGAAGCGCACTACTCATCCGTGAGGGTCTCAAGGCGCTGGGGGGGCGGCAGGGGTTCGAGCAGCTCCGTCTCATCCAAAGAACCAGGTCTGGAGGCTCTTTCTGAATGCTTGCAGTGTGGGGGTTCATCTGATGATGAGAGGGAGTTCGTTCCAGTTCTTAGCTGCGATGCAGGAGAAGGATTGCTCCCCCACTCTGGTTCGGCGTATGCATGGGATTTCGGCCATGGCAAGATCAGCGGGGCAGAGGCTTCTCTTGGTTACGTAGAAGGAGAATCTTTCATTGAGGTATTGGGGTCCAATGTTGTGGAGGGATTTGTAGGTGAGAGTGTGGAGCTTGAAGGTCACTCTCTTTTCAACCCGGAGCCAGTGGAGTTCTTGAAGGTGCTGGGTGATGTGGTGTTGTCGTGGGATGCCAAGGACAAGTCTAGCTGTGGGGCTCTGGATGGTCTGGATTTGAGGAGTAGAGATTTGTTTATTCCGGCGTAGAGGGCATTCCCGTAGTCAAGTATGCTGGTTATGAGTGCATGCGTGACGATCATTCTGGGTTCGGGGGGGATCCATTTGAAGGTCTTGCGGATGATGCGGAGGGTGTTGAAGCATGCGGAAGATATGGCATTGATCTGTTGGTTCATGGTGAGGGAGGAGTCGAGTACAATGCCGAGGTTGCGAGCATGGTCTGTGGGTGTGGGAGGATTTCTGAGGATGGTGGGCAATGCAGAGGGGGTGGATCCTAGGACAAGGACTTCCGTTTTCTCTGAGTTGAGCTTTAGGCAGCTGTTGCTCATCCAGGAGGTGACGTCTTTCATTCCTTCCTGGAAGCTGTGTCTGGTGATGTTGGGCTCACTGGTGAGGGAGAGGATGAGCTGGGTGTCATCGGCGTAGGATACTATGCTGAGTCCGTATTTTCTGACGATGGTGGCGAAGGGGGCCATGTAGATGTTGAAGAGCGTGGGGCTGAATGAGGATCCTTGGGGTACTCCGCAGTTGATCTCTGTGGGTTTGGAGAGGAAGGGCGGGAGTTTCTTTCTTTGGGTTCGGCCAGTGAGGAAGGAGTGGATCCAGTCGAGGGCATCTCCCCGGATGCCGGCGTAATGGAGTCTGGCGGTTAGTGTGCGGTGGGAGACGCTGTTGAAGGCTGCTGAGAGGTCTAGCAGGATGGGGGCAGCCATGTGGCCCTGGTCGAGGAGGGTGTGGATGTCGTCCGTGGCGGCTAGGAGGGCAGTCTCGGTGCTGTGGTTGCTGTGGAATCTGGATTGGGAAGAGTTGGCTTTTATGAAGTTAGAGAGCTGGTTGTTGATGATCTTCTCAGTGACTTTGGCTGCAAAGGGGAGGAGAGAGATGGGTCAGTAGTTCTTGAGGTCCATTGGGTCTGCGGTGGGCTTCTTGAGGAGGTGCTTGACTTCTGCGCGTTTCCAGTCATTGGGGAAGGTGCCTGTTTCGAGGGAGAAGATGATGGTGTGTCGTAGTTAGGGTGCTATGGTGGAGGTGGCTCTGTGGAAGATGTGGGATGGGCAGGGGTCAGTGGGGGCTCCTGAGTGTATACTTCTCATGGTCTTGGCGGTGTCTTCTGTGGTGACAGGGGTCCAGGCGGTGATGGTGGGCTGGGTTGCATTGCTGGTTGAAGGAGTTGGGTCGGTGCCTCAGTTGTGCTCGTCGAAGTTGCAGTAGAGAGTCCTGATCTTGAGATGGAAGTAGGAGCAGAGTTTGTTGCAGAGGTCCTGGGAGGAAGAGACTTCGGAGGATTTGCTGGGGGTTTGGTGAATTCTTGTATGATGCTGAAGAGTTCCTTAGAGTTGCGGGAGTGGGTGAGGATTCTGTTCTGGATGAAATTCTTCTACATGCCTCTGCTGAGTTGATGGTGTTCTATCATGGCAGTCATGTAGGTGGAGCGTGCTTTGGGGGTTTTGCTGTTCCTCCATGCTTTCTCGAGTCGTCTGCAAGTGCGCTTGAATTCTCGGATGTCAATGGTGAACCAGGTGGCTTTCATGGTGCATTGTCTGTTGGACTTCTGGAGGGGAGCGAGAGTGTCTGCGCAGTCGGTGATCCATCTTTGGAGTGCGTTGGCCGCAGAGTTGGCATCGGTTGTGGTGGGAGGAGGATCATGGTTGAGGGCAGAATTGAGGAGCTCTTCGGTGATCTTGCTCCAGTTCCTGTGAGGGGGGTGAGGTGTTGGACTTTGTGCAGTGAGTTTTGAGAAGGAGAAGTGGACGCAATGGTGGTCCATCCAGAGGGGTTGCATGGTATGGCTGAAGCAGATGTTGTGTCCTCCAGTGAAGATGGGGTTGAGGGTGTGTCCTGCCTTGTGGGTAGGGGTGGTGACTAGCTGTCTCAGTCCGATGTTGGTGAGGAGGGTGGTGGAGTTGGGGTCGCTGGGGTTGTCGAGGTGGAAATTCAGGTCGCCGAGGAGTACGTAGTCTGTGGATGCGAGGGCGTGGGGCGCGATGAGGTCTGCATTGGTATTGGTGAACGTGGCACACGGTCCGGGAGGTCTGTAGGCAAATGTGCCACGTAGAGTCATTCTGGGGTTGATCTGGATCTGGAAATAGAGGTGTTACATGGTGGATGAGGAGTCTTTTGCGCTGGATCTGGTGAGTCGGAGGACGTTTTTGTGTATGATGGCGAGTCCACCTCCCGGGTGGTTGGGGCAGTCCTTCCTCTGGATGTTGTATCCGTTGGGGACGGAGGTTGCGATGATGGGTGTGGAGCTGGCATTGGTCCAGGTCTCTGTGAGGAAGGTGACGTCAGGCAAGAGTGTGTTGAGGATGTCCCATACTTCTACTGCTTGTCTGTGCAAGGAGCATACATTGAGGAGGATGCAGCTCAGGGGTTTGGGTGCGCTGGCGTCCGGTGGGTTGGTGGTGGCAGTTGGGGTCCAGAGGTGGGTGAAGGTGCAGCGGCAGTGTCGGCAGGAGAACTGGCCCTGTATGGTGTTTGGTGTTGACAGCTGGCAGTTGTTGTTTCTTCCGGTGTTGAGTGCGTGGAAAGTTGCTGAGTCATAGTGCTGGAGGGTCGGGGGACCAGGGTTCCTGGCGCTGGTCACGGACGGGTCACAGACTGGCACAGACAGGGTTGCCTTTGGCACGCCTTTGGCGCGCCAGCGGTGCAGCCACGCAGCTGCCGCTATTAAGTAGAGGTACGGCAGGATAGCTGGAAGGCGGGAGCGGGAGGGGCCGCGGGGGCAGCGGCAGGAGGAGAAAGAATTAAGGGGCAGAAGAGAAAAGAGGAATCACGAAAAGTGCAAAAACAGAGGGGGAAAGCAAGAAAAGAAGCAAGAAAAAGGCCAATAAAAAGGATAAGAAAATGTGCAAACAAGAGGGGTAAAACAAGGAGAGGGGCAGAGAAAAAAGGCCAATAAAGAAGGATAGACACGGAGGAGAGAGAGGCCAAAAGCGGAGCTGGGAGGCCGGAGAGTCTCAGGGACTTGAACCGCAGTCAGCTGCGCTGGGAGGCAGGGCACTAGCAGGCTGAGCTGTGACAGAGCTGTGGGCTGGGAGAGTAGAAACCCAAGGGGTCTTGCTCATTAATTATTACATAAATGTAGTTTATTTGCTTCCTACCCTATACCACCACACAACTCACAACCCACATCTAAAATAAAAATAAAATTATTTGTATAAATAATATAATAAATTATCAATTAAACAAATATTATTAATTAAAAAACAAATTAAAACACATAGAAATTAATTAACTTCCCACCCTTTACCCCTATAATCCCCATAACCCACACCTAAAATTAAACTGTAAAAAAATTAATTACACAATTACATTTATTTTCAATTAAATAACTACTAGTATTTAACATCTAATTATAAAGTAAGTAAAAGTAATTTACTCCCCAACCTTTACCCCAAATAAATCCAAAACCCACACACAAAAAAATAATTAAACAATTACCCTAATAAATTATCAATTAATTAATTAATTAATTAATATTAATTAGCAACTAAATATTAATTAATTAAAAATAAATTACTTCCCACCCTTTACCCCTATAAACCCCACAACCCACACCAAAAATGTATTACACAATTTCCATATTTAATTGGCAATTAATTAATTAATATTAATTAACAACTAATTATTAATTGATTAAAAATAAATAACTTCCCACCTTTTATCCCTATAAACCCAAAAGCCAGAGTCCCAAAAACATAATTAAACAATTAACAAAAGTAATTATAAGTTATTTATTATTAAGTATCAACAATTTTTTATTATTTAATTAAAAATAAATTACATCCCATCCTTTACCCCTATAAATCCCACAACCTGCACCTAAAAATAAATGACACAATTACCATAATTAATTGTCAATTAATTAATTAATATTAGTTAACAACAAATTAATAATTAATTAAAAATAAATTACTTCCCACCTTATACCCCTATAAACCTCACAACCCACACATAAAATTTACCCAAAAAAATTAAAAACACAATTAACACTATGAAATCTCAATTAAATAAATATTAATAAATAAACAATATTCATTAATTTATTATAAATAAATTACTTCCCATCCTATTCCCCTATAAACCCACAACCCACTACGGAGCTAAAAAACGCAAAATTTAATTAAAATAAAATTAATAACTGCTAAAAATGTAACACATATATTAAAAAACATCGACAATACTTATACAGAAAAATACATCACATACATTTAAAATATATACTAAAATACATAACACTAATAAAAAAATCGATATTTTAAACAACTATATTTTTACAAACGGTATTAATGACTTCTATATTTTTGAAATTTATATTTCTTACCTTAAATTCATTATTCTTGACCACAATATTCTTTCTGTCGGTATTTCTGTGTCACGATATTTACAACTCGATATTTGTTTAGGTCGACATTTCCAACTTAATATTTTGTCTGTATACCCTGGATTCAAGCTGGTCGGGCTGATGAGGGGTGATACCCTGAAACATGGCAGGATGCTTGTTTTTCGTTCCAGGGAGGATTTTGCCTGGCAGTTCGGGCTGGTCTGTTCCCATGGGAAGCAGAGTCAAGACTCTGATTTGATATGGCTGGGTCCAACTGGGATGACATGGTGAGCAAAAAAACTATGGATTCAACCAAGGTCTATGACTTGAGGTGAATGTTTGACAATGTTCAGCATTCCGTCCATCATCTTTTTGTGTTGTTATAGTTGCCGTAAGTGGGAAGGGTATCCCAGACGCGGGTCCCCTGCTCGCTATCACACTGGTTTCAAGCTAGCCTGGCTAATGAGGGATGATACCCGGAAACCGCTGCCAGGATGCTTGTGTTCTGGACCAGGGAGGACAGGGCTTGGCAGTTCGGGCTTGACTGTTCCCATGGGGAGTAGGGTCGATACTGATTTGCATATGGCTGGGTCCAAACTGGGGTGGCCTAGTGAGTAAAAAAGTTATGGATTTAACCCATATCTGTTACTGGGGGTGAATGTTTGACAATGTTCAGCATTCCATCCATCATCATGTTTTGCTATAGTCGCCCTAGGTGGCAAGGGTATACCCAGATATGGATCCTATGCTCGCCATGCCACTGGATTAAAGCTAGTCTGGCTGATGAGGGGTGATACCCCGAAACCGGTTCCAGGATGCTTGTTTTCCAGTCCAGGGAGGACCTTGCCTGGCAGTTTGGGATGGACTGTTCTCATGGGGAGCAGGGTCTAGACTGATTTGCATATGGCTGGGTTAAAACTGGTGTCGCATGGTGAGCAAAAAAACAATGGGTTTAACCCAGAACTGTGACTGGGGGTAAATGTTTGACAATGTTCAGAAATCCGTCTATCATCTTTTTGTGCCCGCTATGCCACTGAATTCAAGCAAGCCTGCAGATCAGGACAGCAGCATACAATATGATTTAGTGCTACTGACTGTACACCTGGCTCTTCACTTGATCCTACTTGTAAAGCCTGCACAAACTCACACCTGGATACCCTCTTAGGTGAGAAATTAACCCTCTGGCAAACCACATTACTTTACATTTCATTGCATTCCACTTTTGCCTGCCTAGCCTCAAGACAGGCACACTTGCTTCATGGTGCAAGGGTGCCTGCGTTAGCGCTAGGCTGGCGAAAGGGCGCAAGCCCAGGGGAAAAGGCAGGAATGCACTGCATTGCATTAAAAAAGGTGCATTCCTGCCCTTGCCATGTCATGCAGTGCAGGACAGCAAGGTGACTTGCTGCGCTGCACTGCGTGACAAGTTCGTAAATAGGCTCCCGGGTTTTTTGGCTTGTATTGTGGGACTTGTCGTCCTGGTCAATCATGTTGTAGATTACACTACAAGTCCCAGGATTCAAAGGACAACCTGGACTGGGCCAAGACATCACACTTAGACCAGAGAAACTTGGCAGGGCTGGACAGAATTAAATGTGGCTGGGCAAAAATCAGGTATTGCACCAAGAATCAGGAACGCCCTACCCCCTGAAATCAGACTGAATCCCTCGACTGCTTCATTCAAGTAAGAAGTTAAAGTAATACTGATGAATATATTTCTGCCATAGGATATCTACTCCTGAACACTATGCATCCCCTTAGTCTTGCACGCATGCTTATCCCGTGCATGTTTTTGTGGTGGTTGCTCTTGAGGCTTCAATTATAATGTGTTCTGCCCTTGATAATAATGTTGTTCTGTATATTCTGTATCTCGTTTAACACTGTAAAGTGCTCTGATAACCGCAAGAGTCATGTTTGCGCTATATAAAACTTCATAAATAAATAAATAAATAAATAAAATATGTGATGGATGCATTAATATGTGGGACATTCCTGCCGTTTCACTTGCACACAGTGCAGCGCAGTGCAGCAAAGTGTGTTGCTGTGCTGCATGACATTTTTGCCCATATGTTCCTATGTTTTTGCTTACCCTGTAGTTCTTCCTGGTCCTCAAGTGCAGCACTGTCCTGTCCAGCAAATCCTGCCATCAACTCTGTTGGGATGAGTGACGCCAACTGCTACTCCAATGGGTCCAACTCCTCCTGGTCTTCAGGTCCTCCTCCGGTCCCTATGGCTGCCCTAAGGTTCCTGGCCAGTTTCTTATTGGTCCTGTTCTTGTAGTCCTGCCACCACTTCATGAACTCCAGCACTGTCCTTTTTGTTTGGCCTACACTGTTGATTTTATCCACCTTGGACTGCTAAATGGCTTCCTTCTTCCCTAATAGCAATTTGGAGGTGACAAAGAGAAGGCGTTCATTGTTTGTCATCTCAGCTATTAATATCTGGTTCTCCTCCTCATTGTTTTTCCTCTGCTGTCTGGTCATCCTGACTGGGCTTTGTGTTGTTGCCCTCCATTTCTCCATTAGTTTGGTGTTCAGAAGTGCTGTAGATTCAAATGGGTCATTTTTTTAAGCTTCCTGCGGTCCAACGCACTCCTGCATGATGCAAATCTGATTTGTGGCATGTAAAGGTGCTTTACAACACGTAAATCAGCCTTGCGTTACGTAGAGAGCAGTTGTGTTACAACACTTTGCGTCATTCCTCTCACAGATGAGTTTGAATTTTTTGTGCACCTACGGTACTTGCGACATGGTGCACTGTACCATGAATATGGCACATCCATGTCGCAAGAAAGTATCACAATGCAGTGCAAGTTTTTCTGATGCGACGCTGATGAAACGCAGCGTAATTTCTCATAAATATGCCCCTGTATTTCCCCAACCGGTTTTCTGTCATCACAATCCTATCCTAAAATGTGTCCAAAAATGATCCAAAGGTGTACAGTATTTTTGTGTCATCTCCTAGCATAAAAGTTTCTGGTTCAACTCCTGGTCATTTCTGCTGATGATGATGGGCATTCAGTAACCTGATTACCAGAACTGTATGCACTTGTCTCTTTTCTCTGCCTTCAGACCTCCTGACCTGAACACTATATTTTCTTTCCAAATTTCTTTATTAGCATTTTGTAACATGCAAACAATTCAAAACTCATTCGGTTGAGATCCGTAACAGCAACACAATACATATTTGCAGCATAGTATCCCCCAACTCTCAAGGTGTCCCAAAATTATCAATATATTCCATCTTGGGTCTGTCACAGGGGAAGTCATGTGTAATGATCCAGAAGGCATACTTTTGAACAAATTGTTGGGGGGAGGTAGCCATTAGATACCCACCACTGTTTCTCTCTGACCTACCTTCCTTGGCCCTTGACGCAAAGCCCCAACAGTGCCCATCGGGGGAGGGAGCCCCCCGAACCGTTCTAAAGCATGTCCGGGCCTTCTTCCACTGCCGGGGGGGCACAACTGCAGCAACAGGCAAAACCGGAGCTGAGTCATCCCCCATCTCCCCTCTTCCCTCTCCCAGGTGGTCCACCATCGTGCCCCACAACTCTAAGTCCCTCTCTGCATTTTTATCTGTGCGTACCATTTTAAGCCTACATTCTTCAGCCGCTGCCCATTCTAGCAGGTCAGCCCTCCGCTTACCCTCCATCGAGGGTGCCGAACTTGCCCAATGAATAGTTATACGACACCTGGCAAGCACTAGTCCAGCGGGGTAAATTTATATCCCATCTTTCTACCCTCCCTAGGGAGTGGCAAAAGTCCCAGTATACAATGGCGTATCGTCAGCTCTGCCCTAACTCCTGTTATCCATTTCACCTCCTGCAGCAACCTCGCCCAGAAGGTTTGCACCCAATGGCACGCCAACGTAACATGAATTAAATCAGCCAGGATCACGTCACAGCATGCACAACTTGCCGACAGTGTCAGGTAAATCCTGTGTAGCCGCTCCAGTGTCAGGCAGGCTCTAGGGAGGTAATGGAATTGTGTCAGGTTAAACCTGGCCTTACTGGCTGTTTCTTGTACCTGTGCCCTAGCGCATTTCCATTCTCGGTCCAAGAGGTGTGTAGGAAAGTACTCCTTTTGGCATGTTTACCCCCCCACTTTTTGCCTGGCTCTGATGCATCTTTGACTGAATGTGCACTGGGATCCTGCTAACCAGGTTCCCTGTGACTGTGTTCTTCCCCGAAACTGTACCTTTGTTTCCACAATTGGCACACCTCTGGCACACATATAAGTCCCTTGTAAAAGGTACAAGTGGTACCAATGGCCTTGTGACCAGAGAGGGTCTCTAAGGGCTGCACAATGTATTGTGCCAGCCTAAGAGACCCTCACCAAACAAATGCACACTACCACTGCAGCCTGCGTTTTGTGGTGCAGATAAAAGTGAAGAATCGACTGCCACACATCCCTGTGTGCCAGGCCTACCAGCACTGCAAGAGGCATAGGTAAGTGACCCCTAAAGCAGGCCTTACAGCCCTAAGGTTGGGTGCTCTATACCACATATGAGGACATACCTGCATGAACAGATATGCCCCTATAGTGTCTAAGTCCATTCTATACGGTGAAGCCATACTGAGTACATGGACTGGGAGCTTGTCACTATGAGTTCCACAGCTCCATGATGGCTTCACCGAATTCCAAGATGCTTGGTACCAAAAATCTCAGATTAATGAGACCACACTGATGCCAGTGTTGAATTTATTAAGAAATGCACTCAAAGGGCACCTCAGAGGTGCCCCCTGCAAACCTACCAAAACCAGTAGTGTGGGCCTGACTGGTCTGCACCAGCCTGCCATCTCTAGATGTGTTTCTGACCTCGGAGGTGGGAGCCTTTTGCTCTTGTGGGTCAGAAACAAAGCCTGCTCTGGGTGGAGGTGCTTCACACCCACCCCCAAGCAGGAACAGCATAGAATGGCAGTGAGCCTCAAAGGCTTCTTGCCCTTTGTTTTGCTGACCAGGCCTCTCCAGCAAGTTGAGATGTCTGCTCTCCCTGACCAAGCCCCACTTTTGGGGGCAAGGTCGGCAGGAAAAGGGTAAACAAGAGAGGTGTGTCCCCTCTCAGCCAGGACCACCCCTAAGGTGCCCTGAGCTGAAGCAACCCCTTGCTTTGAAAATCATCCATATTGTTTTGGAGGATTCTAGCCAATAGGGTTAGGGATATTCCCCCTCCCCAGAGGGAGTGGGCATACAAAGGGTGTAGTCACCCCAAAGGTAGTAGTCCATTGACTACTGCCTTCTAACCCCTGTAACGCCCTAAATTGAGTATTTAGGGGACTCCTGAACCTTAATCCTCATGTTAACGATGACCTACAAAGAAGAGGACAAAGAAGTGCAGCAGCAAAGACTGAAGACACCAACTGACTTGGCCCTAGCCCTATTGGCCTGTCTGAAGCCCTCAAAGACCCTGCTACAGAAGACCGACTTGTCCAGCAGATCAGTGACCTCCAGAACCCCAGGGAGGATTGCCTACATCTCCAGTGGACAGCGGACCTGTCCGGAAGAAAACCAACTTTAAAGACTTGTAGAACAGCAAAGTCGACCACCTTTGCACTTGATGCCCCCGGCCCATGTCCAAGAGGCCCACTAGTCCAGAAAAGGTCCCCCATAGATCCTAAGCAAGAGTCCTTCGTAAGTTGACCCCTGCCGCACTCCACATTGACGCCTGCAACCTCTGCATGTCGATCCCCTCCAACCGCGACCACACTGGTAAGCTGACTTCCGATGACAAAGGACACAGCTGAACCCGGAGCCCTGGGGCCTTCGGTAGATATACCGATGGTGTCCCAATGCTCCAGCACATCCCAACTTACCTGTGGAGCTGTAGGTTTCTTTTGCCCAGCCTCCTAGCCTGAACCTGCAGTCTTTTTTCCAAGTTTGAGATTCCCCATTGGTTTGCATTGGGCGTCCGACGCTGTATTGGCACTCGTCACCTGTCTTCCCCTGTGCCGCTGAAGGTGTAAGTTTTGTCCTGCCTTGTGGCCCCCCTTTGCTTACCTTAACCCCCAGAGACTGGGTTCCAAAACCGTACTACTCACCTGCATGTATTACCACTTCGATTGCCCCCTTTCTCCATTGGATAACATTGGCACCAAACCCCGAGTTTGACCTCTGCACCTGGCCTCTCCAGTGCTGCTTGTGGTGCAGTGAGGTCACTTACCTGAATCTTGTCTGGTACTGATTCTTCATCTAAAAGCGTAATATTGTAAATCGTTTACTTGCCTGCATATTACTGAATGTTATCCTCCCATAGGATAACATTGTATTGGTTGAAAAATGCACTGTGTCCCCTTTTTACATTGAAAAACAGTGATATTGCTAAATGTATATTACTGCAACAAAGTATCTTTGGTTCTATAAAATAAACATACTAAAAGTAATATTTTTACAAACCATTGGTCTCGGATTTAATCATTGAGCGTGTGTAATCATTTCTTGCCTGTGTGTGGTACAACAAATATTTAGCACTGCCCTCTGATAGGCCTAACTGCTTGCCCACACTACCACAAAAGAGAGCATTCGTGTTATCTACTTTAGCTTCTATAAAGCCTCTGGAGATCCACTGGACTCTGTGCAACTATACCTTACTTTGGTATAGTATATATAGAGCCATCTTCCTAGAAGGGGGACTTAAAGGTCCCTATTCCAATCGTCGCGGGTGGACATTACGTCCATCTGCCTATCTTCCTTCGGGGCAGCGTACAACCAGGAAATGAGGCCCCTGCTTGACCTCAGGTTCAATACAACTGCCAGGACATGGGAGTTGCTGGGCTCTTCAGGAAAAATTGTCCATATCTCACGGACCGTTTGGGGCAGGCTTGCATACTGTAGAGACTGCCCGGGTCCCACTCCAAAAAGTGTCCCTGCTTCTGCTAGCATCATGAAAGAGTCTTTCAAAAACAGGTCTCCCGCCCCCTGACATCCCCTATTCAACTATTGTGAGACATTCATGGAGGCACACACACAGGCATGAAACGTCGCAACCACCATATGGGAAGTAGCTTAGCATACGCGCACTCTTTAAAACATGGGTGACTGCTTTTTTCCCATGCCTCTGTGACCTAGACTACTATGAAAGGGTACCTGCCGGTACCCTATAACCGCCATAAGCAGTTTTGGGCGGTCTTCCTTCATTACCAGTCCCTCCAGGAGTTTCTTCTCCCAATTGGGGCCATCATCGCACCACAGTGCTGCATACTGGAGTAGTCCAGCCAGATAATACTACTGGAGGTCCAGGTACCCAATCTGCCCTCATGTAGGCCTAGTTTTAAGACTTCTAGTTTGACCCTACTACGTTTTCCTGCCCACACTAAGGGCACCTAAACATTATATTATATCGATGTCAAACATGACCTCCATTTGTATACGGACAGACTCAGGGACTTGTGTTATTTGGGCCAGCTTGTTACCCTTGACAGTGGCCCGGACGTAGCCCTAGCTTCCTGAAGAACTACAAAAGACATATGGATCACCACCACTATTTCACACTATTATTACTTACAGTGAACATCCATTGCATCCCATGTCGGTACGTGTTCTATCAGCCACAGCGGTCATTCACCATTCATGCCCTGGTCTTGTCAGAGGCACCTGCAGGGTGGTGACGCAGGCACTTGGCCCACATTCTGTAAGCAACAAGCTATCAATTCTTCCTCATGAGGTGATTTGCTATATGGTGGATAAAACATCTGCTGGCAATTTTATTCCAGAGTCTGAAGAGTAAATATTCTTGAAGATGTATCGCAATGTATGCTTCATAAATTATTCATGTGGATGAGCAAACAAACTGAATAATGGCATGCTAAGAAGCCTCTATTAGAAACTCTAGCTTTTAGAGACACTCTTGTTATACGTTATGAATAATTCCATCAGTGAAATGTCCCTCTTTGGGGCAGCGCCCCTGATTCTCTCACAACTCTCTTCTGCCAAAAGCGTTTTCTTTCTCATGAATTCCAATAATTCTACATTCCGTGGACGTACCTGATCTATCTGCCAAAATAAATGTTTTTCTCCGCAAGCTCATTTGAGTCTCTGTTCCTAAAATTGTCCTTTTGAAAATGTCCCCAACACTCGTATAAACCTGGTCTACCAATCTGGTGGGAAATTTACTTATCTTTTGCCAAATTAATTCATACAAGGTTCCCCAAACTGCCTATTGCTCAAGTTAACACCAAAGATGAAGAACTGTGGCTTCTGGAGATTGAAGTAGTGAAATAATGTATTGTAACATAAAGGACATTTCTAAAACGCTGTGTTACTCCAAAGATTGTCCTGACGCTCTGCACCTCTAGTGAAATGGAGCTGAGAGAAGTAGCTCTAATCCTACTTAAAAAGCCATGTTTTCAGTTTCTTCCAAAACTGGGGCATAGCTGAAAAGCACTGTAACTCCAAAGGGAGTTTGTTACAAAGTGAAGGTCCCAAAAACGAAAAGGACCTGCCCCCTTTTCTGGAACATCAAATCCTAGGGATTTTGGCCCGAAAGAGGTTAGCTGAGTGCAAAAGCCTGGATAGAGCATAAAAGCAAGTTCTTGCTCTGAGGTACCTGGCACCAGACTGATGAAGAGCCCTGTGAAACAATAGCTAGGTCTTAAAAGGATCCTCTTCCTAATGGGAAGCCAGTGCAGCTCCCCAAGATAGGGGGATACATGAGTACTCAGTGGTAAGCCGAGAAGCATGCGAGCTGCTGCATTATGGACCATCTGCAGCTTACTGATTAGCTAATCAGGCAGGCCCAAATACAATGCATTGCCGTAGTCAAGCCTAGTTATTATTAAAGCCTGTACCACCAGTCTCCAAGCTGAAAAAGACAGAAAATGAAGGAACTTCCTAAGCACACGTAGCAAACCAAAGCAGGTCCCTACTACTGTATTAAGCTAAGACAAAAAAGAGAACTCACCATCAAACTAATGCCCAGATTTTTGACAGAGCTACTGTGGCTTAATGGAGGAGGAGCACCTTCAGGCCAAAAGGACTGCCGGGGCTCGTCTGATATTACAACAAAAAAGTAACTCAGTTTTACCAGATTTACCCTCAAGCTGGTGGTGAGACAGCCATTAAAAAGCTGGTGTCAAACAGGTTCTGATGTTTCCGCCAAGAAACACCTCATCCCTACCCCAGGAAAAAAGTAACTGGGTGTCATCATCATATGAAATTATTTTTGCTCCCAAAGCCTCTGCCAAGAACGCAAGAGAAGGGAGATATATATTGAATAACGTAGGGCTCAAAGCTGAACCCTGTGGCACTCACACTTGCAGATCACAAGACCCAAGTGCAAAAGGTGGACACCAGACCTCTTGACCACTTCCTTCCAGGAAAGAAGCCAGCCATTCCCACTCCACCCCCTGATCTCAATGGCATGGAGACGGACCAGGAGTGTGGAGTTGGGTACCGTGTTGAAGGCTGCTGACAGATTAAGCATGATCAGCACAATACTGCCCCCAACATCTAAGGTACCCCTGATGAAATCGATCAACTCCATTAGCGCTGTCTCTGTACTACAACTGGTGCGGAAACCAGACTGACTTGGATGCAATAAATTATTACTTTCCAAGTAGGTAGACTGTTGTGTGTGCTGAAAGCATGTTTTACCAGTCCAAGGACTATGTCCAGGTAGCTCCTGACTCTACCCTAAGGATCACTACCAGAAGCATTGAGCATTGCAGAGAGTGATGTTGCTGCCCATCCCGGCTTAAAATAATAATCACAGAGAGCAGAAACTGTTGTATACACCTCTCAGTGTGTGGCAAGAGCATGAGGAGAGAGATCAGGGTACCATCATGGCAAACCACTTTTGCCACCCGGGCAGCCTGCAATGCTCTTCCTTTCCCTCTGAGAATGGGCTACTTCCGTTTTGGGTCAGCTGCAAGGTGGGACTTTGTTACATCCTGTGTGTGGTGTCTGTGCAGGCACATGGTAGCTGCAAAGGTCAAGTTGCACCCCTGAGGCTTGTACTTCCTTTATTTGCTCTTCCCCAATAGACCAACATGGCCAGATGAGCCATTTACCCCAACTGAACATTCGGTTTTTGCTTTTCAAAAACAGACTCCCACTTTGGGAGTTTATTTTTAAAAACCAAAAAATATTAAAAGTTTGTTGACCGGCCACCAAACGAAGGCAGCTGTTCACCAAACCTTTTGTGCCTTGACATGAGTCACTGTGAGGTAGGTTCCTTTCTATGTGCAGAGATGACTGCTTGGCTTATGATTATCTCTAAATTTGCCAGATTGTTGCCCGTCAGTGTGGTGGAGGGAATGTCCTCCACCACCGTGATCATTGCCATCCGTCAATCTCTAAATCGGCCCCATGATATATATTTGTTGGTGAAAATATTTTAAATAGTATCTGGCAAATGTGCCATACAACATGCAGAATAGAACAGTGTAATTTGCCTACTAAAGCATAATTTAGTCATTTTTACCATTAATTTAGTTGTCCATTGCCACACAAATTCAGTAGCCAAGGAGTGCGGGAGAAGAAAATCAAGAGTGTACCAGGAAAATGTCCACTGGGGTGAAAGGCATTATTATCAAAGGAAAAGCAATGAGGTCAATGAAAAACGGACAGAATTTAAGGATGAATTCACTTCTCCAGTTTCTCCAGATTAGATGTGGATGTAAATAATTCTGGTACCCAATGGTGAAACTGCATTTTGCCACCTTCTTCTCCTACCTGCACATTATATTTGTTTCTATTATGTGCTGTTTTACACTTCCCTGCCTGGTTACGCCTGAGCGGCTGCCTTGTATTTTCTGAATATAGAATTGAGCAGAGAAAATTGGAGACAGATGGTGAGAGAAAAACATGTTTTAATCACTGAGATCGATAGGGAAATATAGGGATATTTACATCACATTAGCTGGTGGAATTGGCTATGCTTCAAACATAAAGGGTGCACGGACAGAAAAAAACAGATACGCACAGACACACGCACACGTAAATCTTTCTCAAGGTTGTACAGATTTAGGAATGTGACAGATGTTTCCAAAAGGTAAAATAAATGTTCCTATATGAAACAAGAGAAGCTATCTAGGCAAGTACAGAGGGAGCAATGCACTAAGGTCGGCCCTTTAAATAGAACTTATCAATGAAATGTAGATAGTACTATAGTACTGTGAATAAGCGTGCTGCACAGGTTATAGACCCAGGAGGACGAAAACAGTTCCTCAGCAGAGGAGTGTATTAAGGGAAATAAATTGAGCCGCTCTGGAGTTGAAAAATTTGACTTCAAATATTATTGACTGATAAGGTTGGTTGATATCGACAGTAAACTTTTCACTTCAAAATAATTCCAGCAACAAAACTGCCTGGAATGAGAAATCTTTTTTAGCGCAATAAAACTAGGTTTTAGAGAGTGCCTGTGAATACTTTATTTGTGTTATTGAAGACCTATTCTTGGCGAGACCTTTTGTTAGGCCTTGTGTGCAGAAGGATGAGGGTAAACATCACAGAGTTCTGTTTCTGGTTATGCTGTTCAGCTTCGACAGTCACCATTTTTAGGTTTCGCCTGCATATCACTTGCGCTGTGCTTGTGAAATCTATTGTTTTTAATATAAACTTAAAAGGGGATTTTATCACACCCCCTCTCTTTCCTGGCTTTCGATTGGTTCCTGTGCTGCCACTTACTTTTCTTCCAATTCTATTGGCTATATCATATTTTCCTGCATTTACCCATGCTTGCTCCTCCTCTGCTTCTCTGATCTGTTTCCTGTAGCCGAAATACAGTTAACATCCACTTTGCTGGAACTTTTCCCATAAAGTTTTGCCTCGGTCTGCTTTTTCATCTTGCAGCAGATTTATATAGCTCACACAGAGAGTTTAAGTGATTTGCCCAGAATCGCAGGATGTTGCAATGCCGAGACTCTAACCGGAATTACCAGCTCTCGAGTCAGCAGCTCCGGCAGCTGCCCACATTTTCTCCACTCTCCTGATACTTGTCAGGGAGCCCATGTTCACTTGTTGCTGTCAACTGCTCCCATGTCACGAGGATAAATAGCAGCTGGTGCTGTTCTTTGCTTAGCCGATAGCACCGTGCTTGTGGAAGAGACACGTATTTGTTTGTGATCAGAAAAATGAAACTACAAGCCCCAGGGTGCTTTGTGCTGGTGGGTAAAAACCAATATTGAAAGTCTACTCCATTACATGAGTTGAATGTTCACAGCAATGCACAACTGTTATTTACTATGAAACAATGCGCTAAAACAGCAGCAGAATTGTAAATAAAACCAATCCGACAACTTCAGCAAAGTCTGTGTTTTGTGTCACGTAGTAATCGGAGGAGTACAAAGTGACGTGCCTGTGACTGATTATCGCATAGCATGAACTCTGAAGAATATCTTACCTCCAGCATCGTAGCACTGAGCCTACTCCCTCACCCTGCAAGATAAAAGCATTTCATTTCAGGATGTTGCGCTGCCGAGACTCGAACCAGGATCGCCAGCTCTCCAGTCAGCAGCTCTGGCTGCTGCCCACATCCTCTCCACTCCTGTGACACTTGTCATGGAGCTCTTTCCTTCATCCCCAACAGTGCTTGATGTAAACAGCTTATTATGCATCACATAGGCAAAACGGATGCTTTGCCAATACTTGTTTTTCATTTTTCGATGTTGAACAACATAATAAAAAATCTTTGACAAAGTCAATAGGTTTGCATTGGTAAAGCCAAACCACTGGCTTTGACAATGTTCTTCTTTGATGTTACTTCTCTGTTCCTAAAGTACTGTAACTGGCTCTGTTCTAAATGCACAACAAACTTAAACATGCATCCTCATGCAATTATATTCTTCAGACAGCATTTCAAGTTCACTGTGGGTTGGAAGGTGAGATGAGTTCACAATTCGAACCTAACAGAATGCAGGAGTTAAGTAAGGCAACTACCTTGCCTCATGGACGTCGATTCACCAACAAACGCCAGGGGTAGTGGAACTGACATAATGGGCCCTTTGGTCCCTGAATGACATAACAGGAAGTGACATCATATGGCCTTTTAAGCGGATTACATAATTGGAAGCAGCATTGTGTGATCTCATAGCAAAACTGAATCATAGCAAGTGCCATCATGTAGGTTAATGGTGGAAAATTAATACCAGAACATCTCACTGTAGTAGGGATACACTAAAAACCTATAACACACAAAGAATACCACAAATCTTGCTAAAACTGCTGATATGGAGGCAGTCAGTACTGCAGGGAAACACAGCCCTTCTTAATTTTGACGATTTACATGGAGGGATGCCTGAATGTTTTCAAATTGTTTAAGTCTATCTTGAAATTGTTTTAAATATTTTATGCATGGTCATCAATGGAATTATGTAAAGGTTACTGTTTTATTGTTTTAAATTGTTGATCTCAGCTGAGATCTTAATCAATACATTTTTAATTGAATTGAATGTATGACTTTGATTAAAAAAACTCTACCAATAAGACTCAGAGATGTCTAGTGGCATGTTATGTGAAAATCCATATAATCTTTGACAGCTCATTACATAAGACAAATTCGGACATGGCCAGGGTCGACTCTGCCAAGTATCATAACATGTAGCAGAGAAAGAGAAAAGGTTCAGTTGTCCAAAGCAAGACTTGGGTGTTCTTGTTACAACTTTGACTAAACATATAACTCAGACAGAGGTTTTTAATAGTGACTCTGTGCAATACTTTCTTTATTTGACTGCACCACATGGCAAGGACAACACACGGTGATCAACTCTGACAACTGGTACCATTTATTATACAGAGGAACAATGCAGCACAAAGCATGAAATATGTCTGCTAATTTAATTAGCAAGGACATACCCCTTCAGCATTTCACAGAAAAGTAGAGGCATGATTCTGCAGCATATAAAGCTATAAAAAGTGCCTTGTTACTACTCCAGGGAGCTATTTTTAATTTCTGAAATGGTTCAGAGTGAGAATGAGATGTGCGTTCATTTCTGCACTAAGAAACAAGGCCAAAGCAGCACTTAGCATCTATATGAGACCATGGGGGCTATAATCATGAGCACTGGCATGCAACACATGAAAGAGGTTGCTTACATTATTTCGCACATTTACCCTTTTCAATAACATGTTTGTGGAACTAAAATGCAGCTTTCATGCAATGGCTTTATAAAACATTAAATCAGTCAGCTTCCCAAATATTATTAGAGACTCCATGTGATCGCTGTCTGAACTACCGAAGCCCAATGATGTGCATCCATTTCAGATATATGCACGTAAAACTCAAATTCGACATTATGTTCTTTTTCATAGTTAATGCCCCGGTTACTTACCGGTAATCTTCATTACTCCGAGTATAGTCTTCCTCGCCACATGACTAACAAAGTGAGCTTCAGCTCCACACCAGAACCCTCCAAAGCAAAAGTAGCCTCCCATGCCTCTCATCCCCTCCCAATATGGCCGACCCAGGTCACCCTTGACCTCTATAAGAGGCGGGCTGGCCCAACCCTTCAGGCTGAACTACCAAGCAAACAACATGAAGCCGATAGCCAGACAGGGAGGGAGGGATGGGAACTCATGTGGCGAGGAAGACTATACTCGGAGTAATGAAGATTACCGGTAAGTAACCGGGGCATTACATCCTCGTAAGTCTTCCTCGCCACATGACTAACGAAGTGAGCAAATACCCAAGCCAAGAGGCTTCAATGTACACAAGAAAACACCCCAAGGCGGAGTAGAAAACCAAACACAGCATTTATTTGCGTACAAAAAGTAACAGGAGAAAACCCTGAATCACAAAAAGGGGCCAATCACGGAACAGCCACCCCAGCACCCAGAACAGCCCCGCAAAATCCCCCAGAGGGGAACCACCCAGGACCACCCGATAATGCTCCATGAACATGTGCGGAGACGACCAAGTCGCCGCCCTGCAGATTTCCTCAGTGGACACACCCTTAAAAGAGGCCCAGGACACAGAGACACTCCGAGTGGAACGACCCTGCACCCCCACCGGAAGGTCTGAACCCTGGGACCCGTAGGCAAGCAGGATAGCCTGCTTAAGCCAACGACTCAAGGTGGAGACTGTGGGCTTGTGACCAGAACGAACGGGACCAAAGGTCACGAACAAACTATCACATTGAGAAAAGGAGGACGTGCATTCAGGGTAGATCACAACCGCATGCCGGACATCCAGCAAGGACAGGGAAGCCTCCGTCCCAGGAGGAAAATAAGGCAAGGACACCTCACGAGAGCGATTCACAAGAGAGGGAATCTTGGGCAGAAAACAAGGGTCATGCCGCAGAACCAGCCGGTCCGGCAAAACCCGCAAGAAGGGGGAGGAACAAAGAAAAGACCCCAGCTCGCCCATCCGGCCAGCCGAAATAATGGCCACCAAGAAAACCACCCTGAAGGTGAGGAACTTAAGGTCAACCGAGCACAGGGGCTCAAACGGGGCACCCTGGAGGGCCCGCAACACCAGGGGCAGATCCCAAGGAGGAGACAACCACAGAGCACAAGGCCGCCGCAGAAAGCAGCTCCGCACTAAGCGAGCAACCAAGGAATCCAGCCCATCCTGTCCCGGACTGCGGAAAGCCCGCAGGGCCACCCATTGCGCCCGCAGAGTGGAAGGAGCCAAATCCAAGGAAAAACCCTCAGCCAGGAAGTCCAGGACCCGCAAGGGGTCCACCGAGGAAGGGTCGGCACCCTGCAGATCGCACCAACGGGAAAAGGAGGACCAGTGGCGGGAATAGGACAGCAAGGTGGGAGACCGGCGAGAGCCCTGCAGCAAATCCACCACCCCTGAAGAACACCCCTGAGCCAGCAAGGTCACCCACTCAACAGCCAGGCCTGAAGATGGAGCCGGTGCAACACCGACCCGGGGAGCGGAGGGCCCCGCAAAGGAAACGGGAGATTCGGGATTGACCAGCAGTCCTGAACCACCAGCTCGCACAGGAGAGGAAACCAGGGGCGGCAAACCCAGCTGGGAACCACCAAGAGCACCAAGGCCCTGTCCAGGTGGATCTTGCAGAGAACCCGAGGAATCAAGGAAAAAGGGGAAAAGCATACAGGAGACCCAAAGGCCAAGGGAACGACAGAGCATCCACCCTCCAAACCCCCGGACCTGGAAGGAGAGCGCAGAAGCGGTGCAGGAGAGCATTGCTCACGTCCGCAAACAGATCCACCAGAGGCAAACTGAAGCGGGACAACAGGCAGCGAAAAACCTCTGGAGACAGGGAGAGAGCAGACACTGAAGGGAACACCCGACTCAGACGGTCCGCCACTACATTCTCCGACCCTGGGAAACAAATCGCCTTGAGAGACAGGACCGACGACTCTGCCCAGGACATCAGCTCCTGAGTCAGCAACCAGAGGGAGCGCACCCGGCACCCACCCTGATGGTTGATGTAACCCCTCACCACCTGGTTGTCTGTTCGAACCAAGATGTGCTGACCCCGGAGAGAAGGTGCAAACTCCCGGCAGGCCAGCAGGACGGCCTTCAACTCGCGGAAGTTCGAGGAGCAATGTGACTGGAGAGGGCCCCAAAGACCCTGAACCGACCATGACCCCAAGGTCGCCCCCCAGCCAAGGTGACTGGCATCTGTCGTGACCACCCGGGATAGAGATACCAGAAAAGGAAGACCCTCGGAGAGGTGTGACCCCACCAACCACCAACCCAGGTCTGAATGAATCTGTGGGGACACCCGGACCAGGACCTCGTAGTCCCCTGAGCAGGGGTCCCAGAGAGACAGAAGGTGATTGACCAATGGATACAGGTGGAGGCGTGCCCAAGGGAGGACATTGATGGTGTCTGACATTAACCCCTGAACCCTCAACCACAGGTGCACTGGAGTGCAATCCAGAGCCAGAAGAGCCCCCAGATCCCACCACAAGGTGTACCGGCGCTCCAGCGGCAAACACATCTTCCCCTGGAGTATGTCCAACCAACCTCCAATGAAGACCAACTCCTGGGTGGGAGACAGGTGGGACTTCCTCTTGTTGATCAGGAAGCCATGGACAGAGAGTACCTCGCAGACTCTCCTGACGTGCAGCACCCCCTTGGAGAGAGAAGAGACAGAAATTAGCCAGTCATCCAGGTACGGAAACACCCTGATCCCCTCCCAGTGAAGAACACCCACCAAGGGGGCCAGGACCTTTGTGAACACCCTCGGGGCAGATGATAAGCCAAAGGGAAAAACCTGGAACTGGTAGTGGCTGTCCCCCACGTAGAATCAGAGGAAACGCTGAGAGGCCGAATGGACGGGCACATGGAGGTAAGCGTCTAGCAGGTCCAGAGAAGCGACCACCTCCCCTGGACCAGGAGCAGCAGAATCTCCTGCAGAGAGAGCATCTTGAACTTAGTATGGGGAATGAAAGAATTCACCCGCTTCAAGTCCAAGACAGGATGAAAATCCCCAGACACCTTCCTTACCAGGAACAGGATGGAATAGACGCCGTAACCCCTCTGAGAAGGCGGGACCGGCCGGGTGGCCTCCTTGCAGAACAGATCCTGGATGCCGGCCAGCAAGGCCCGCCGCTTGACCGGGGAGGAAGGCAGCGGGAGCGAGAAAAGTCCGGGGAGGGGAGGAGAAGGTGATGGACAGACCTTCCCTCACGATCTGAAGAGCCCAAAGATCTGAGACAGAGTTCTCCCATGCCGAGATGAAATGGCGAAGCCGTCCCCCCACAGGAACCTCCCCATGGGATGCCAGAAGATAGTCAGGACTTGGGAGTGGAAGTGGAAGCTGCAGGCTGAGACCAGGATTTTGAGAAAAACGGGGTGCCCGGCCACGACCCCTGCCCCGAAAGGGTGTGCTGCCCTTAGCCTTGGACGAGGTGGAGAATGCCTGGCTGTGCCCAGGGAAGCGACCCCTGGACGACTTGATGGGAGCCAGCAGCTTACGGTCCTCAGCCGACTTCTTAATCATCTCCTCCAACGGTGACCCGAACAGCTTTGACCCAGAGAAGGGGATTTTTATCAGCAAAGCCTTCTGGGCAGCCTCTGTCTTCCAGTGGCGTAGCCATATCTGGCGCCGGGCCTGGATGGCGGCCCCTCGCTGCAGCAGCGGCACCCAAAGTGTCGAACAAAATATCCGAGAGAAGGCGAGTCTGTTGCTCCATCAGAGCCAGGGTTGGTACCACATCAGCTCCCTGGTCCAGGAGTTCCACCAGGGACTGAAAATCCTTCAACAAGGATTGGACCGTGTAGGGCAGGTAGGCCGAGGCCCGGATGGAGAAATTGGCAGCCGAATAGGAGCCCTTGGCCGCTGCCTCCACCCGCTTGTCCACTGGGTCAGAAGGTGAGGCGTCTTCGGAGATGATGGAACCCTGTGAGGCCAGCCCCGCTACTAGAGAGTCCACCTTCACAGACGCAGGAAATCTTTCCCAAAGTCCTGTATGGCGTACCGCTTGGCCAGATACCGTGGAAAAGACTGTTTATCCACATCCAACTACTCCCCCTCAATCACTTTCTTAATGGAGGAATGCAGTGGAAGGGACTGGACGAAGAAATCTTCCGAGAGCTCCTCCCCCGCCGGAGGAGGAAAACCAAGTTCTCCTTGATGTGCTGGAGAACATCACGTAGTTCCTGACCCTGGACATAGCACCCACGAAGATACTCCTCTTCCCCCTCTGCATCAGAGACACGACTGGGGTCCCTGCGAGGACGTTTAGGAGAGGAAGAACCCTGCCCCCCATCGCGCTGAGCAAAAGCCGCCGCAGCCTGGATCATTTCCTGGATGGACTGGGCAGACAGAGAATCAGCCGGAACCAGGGAGCCAGAAACCGCCCCCACCAGGGCCTCCCCCTGCTCCATAGCACAAAATCAGGCAAGCACGGACAGAGAGCAACCCAAGACAGGGAACAGCCATGACAGAAACCTTCCCTCGAGTGCCCCAGAACATACATATGCTGGAACTGCCGGCGCTCCCGCGCCCTGGACTAGAAACAGCTGAGGGAGCGCAGCTGAACCGGCTGCACCTGGCCATGCTGGAGGACGTGCCCAACCCCGCCCCCGGAGGGCGAGACAGAGACACCGAGGCCCCGGGCCTCAGAACAGTGAGGAAATCCCCCGGAGCAACAGCGCAGCCCTGAGCACCGAAGAATTCATGCACGGACCCCAAAGGAAATCGGCGAGAGCCCGGCTTCACGAAGCAGTAAGCCTGAGCCACAGCGCCGCATAACAGTGGAGACCCAGGGGAAACAAGGCGCGAAGCCCGAAGTCGACTGCCGAGGCTCCCTGAGGGGCAGGCGGCTGACGCAACTCCATCAGAGCCAGATCAATGCAAGCGCGAGAGCGCGGCCCCCCAGGGGGAAACAAGGAACTCCCGGCGCGCAGCGAGCGCCGGCCTCATAACCCGCAATGACCCGGAGACCAGCAGACATGGCCAGGGAGAGAGCACGGAGTGGTCCCAGCACCAGCCCGGCCCCTCGGCCGCCCCCCCCTGTAGACCCGTGGCACGCTGAAGCGGAACCTAACCGGCTGAAAGAAACCGGGGGAAGGAAGGGGGAGAAAGTCCAGATCCTAGGGTCCGCTAGAGCAGGACCGCCAATCCGAGACCCAAGTACCTGCTACATCAGGCACCCTTACCTGACAGCGCCCCTGGAGAGAATTGAGCAGAACCAAAAAAGAGGCTGAAGGGTTGGGTTGGCCCGCCTCTTATAGAGGTCAAGGGTGACCTGGGTCGGCCATATTGGGAGGGGATGGGAGGCATGGGAGGCTACTTTTGCTTTGGAGGGTTCTGGTGTGGAGCTGAAGCTCACTTCGTTAGTCATGTGGCGAGGAAGACTTACGAGGAGGTAATGTGTCAGCTGAAGTCATGGGCAGCCTACAAAATGCATCTCTCGAAACTGGCGTGGCTCGGAGATGCCAAGGTCTGCACATGTTGCTTGCGGTCTGTACACACACCTTCACTTTGCAGCCCCTACTTCCCCCATCCTCCCATGGTCGGTCTAACCTGCGATCCCACTAACCATCTCAAAGGCAGATTGGAAAATTACATTTAACAGATGCCGCTTTGAGCCTCTGCATTTTATTCCTGTGCCCTCTTCCCCGTTACACAGTATAGACTGAGAGGCCCAGGGAGTAGAAAGACATGACCTGAGGCTTCTTTTGATTTGACGGTGCTCTGCAAATGAGAACTGTGGCTAAAAGGCATGTGCACAGTACAGTTGTTGCCTCTGATGCCCTTCATTGGCAGTTTTTAAGCAGGCAAGGCCAGTGCGCATGCAAGAGGAATATGCACTGACGTTACTCTCGCTATAACATTTTGCATCACAAGCAGTCAGTGCTTGCATGGCTGACCCTTCCCATAAACTTAAAAGTAGCTGACAGTGCAATAAAACAAGCATTTGCAATGCAATAGGTCTCGCATTTAGGAGAGTTTGAGCTATTGGCATTGCAAATGACAATGCCATTTATGTATGTGTTGTTTTTAAACAGATAAATAAAATCC